>WOGR01004486.1:0-14683 GCA_015342045.1 Leptinotarsa lineolata | reverse complement strand
CCTATCTTCGGCGGCAGGGCTATATAGCTCCTTCCCAGCCTGCTAACGAAGTGGTAGAAGTGACAGTTCTACCCCCGTTTGGAACGGCTGGAGAGGACACTCACAATCAGAACACGAAGGACGCTCCACAGAGCGTCCTCGCATCGCGAGGACTACAAAGAGGATGTGCAACTTGTAGATGGAAGCATCCTAGATCATCTGGATGCCGGAGAGACTTATACTTACCTCGGTGTGAAACAGCGCCACCCACAAGAGGTAACAGCAGTGAAAATCTCTCTCCGCGGTAGGTATCAGCACAAACTCCGACAGATTTGGTCATCGGAACTGTTGGGGAAAAACAAAATTGCTGCGTTAAATATGCTTACCGTTCCAATTTTACTCTACTCGTTTGGAGTAGTGAAGTGGACTCGAGAGGAGCTGTATCTACTCGACGTGAATACTCGAAAAATGATGCATCTCCATAGGAAATTGCATCCGGAATCGTTCTTTCTACGGTTGTACTTTCTCCAACGACAGGGAGGCCCTAGACTTTTGAGTTTGGAGTGTCTACATGACAGAATGGTTCTGGATGTAGCCTGTTAATTCGGCAGGAGTTCGAATCCCCCTCTCTGCATGATCCTCGACTATAAGAGAGCAAAGATTGGAGCATTTCTCTTTAGGGCAGCTGCCCGAGCAGCTGATGTACTCGGTTTAGTTTTCGACACTGAACGTGGTGATCACAACTCCGTCACCGAGTTGGAACCCTTTCAGCGAATGGCTCATATAAAACCCGCAGAGATCACCTCACTTCTGCGGCAACACAAGGATGAGCCAATGCATGGGGTCTTCTTCAACAACATTGAAGACGTTGGCTTACTTTCGCTTTCCTCAGGTGGAGTGAGCTGAAGTCGAAAACTGAGGGGTTCATCATAGCATGCCAGGATGGTGTCTCCAACACCTTAGTCTTCCGCATTTGCGTGATGGGTATAGAGGTTCCTGATTCAAGGTACAGGGCCTGCCGCGAGGCGTCCGAGATCCTAACGCACTTGCTGCCAGCATGTTCAGAATATGCGGTCTCGACCTATATCCATCGACAAAACGCGGCCCTAAGAGTGTTTTATTACCATCTACGGCACTCTTACGGTATTGACGAGACATCGGTGTTGCCCTACGCTCCGGGGGATATTGAATCCATTGTGGGGAACGAGAAGTGCCAAATTCATTGGAACTACGCGTTTCTCACCCCCAGGCTACTACAAGATAATAAGCATGATGTGTTTCTTCTTGACCACCAAAATGGGACCATATTTGTCGTGGAGTTCTCAGCTCCCGGCGGAAAGAATATTGTCCGATAACAGGAGGAAAAACGGATCAAATATCGAGATTTCCTATTCGAACTCCGCAGACTCTATACAGACCACTCTGTAGTGTTGGTTGTTTTGATTATTGGACTCCTTGGTGGAATGATGCCCTCTTTACTATCGAATCCTAAAATCATACCGGCCTGCCGCACGAAGGCAGAAATCTCAGCCGGACAGATGCAGAAGTCTGTCATTCTTGGCTCACTGCGCTTGCTCAGAGCACATGTGGGGGGAGTGGTTGTTAGTTGGTAATGCTGGCGCGTCCTCTCGAACGTATTGGGGCTTCGAAGGATAGGGCCTGACCAGCGCATACTACGGTTACAAAATAATGATAATAATAATAAATTTGCTTTTTTCATCAACCTACAAGTAGATACAAAAATTAATGAAAGAGCAGCCGAGGCTGTTTTACAACTTAACATAGGGGATAGAATGTATTATATAAATATATAAAAATAGTTACCTAGTTTACGTTGATGAGCGGGTATTTCATGAATATATGTAAAACGAAGGCTATAAATTCCGAAGTGTATATTAAAAATCTATTTAGCTTGAATGAGGTAAAATACATGGTATTGAAAAATTGTACGACTAGTGAAGTATCGTCCTCCATGATAACTATAGATAATAATGAAATGAAAATATACAAAAAAATGTTTTTTTCTATGTTAGCTTACGTACTTTCAGCCCAACTGCTATAAAACTGTCATGAATGGTTTAGAAAAAAAATTCTGATATCGAGTCGAAAACTCGAAGTTTCAAGTTTGAAAATTCCGATATGAATTTATTTTAATTATTATGGATAAATTCCGACTCCAGTCCTGATTTGACCTTCGAATTTGAATTCATAACTTCATTTAAATTCAACTTTCAATTCGGAACTTGATTAAAATTTGACTTCAAGCACGAAATTTAGTTATTGATTTCCATAGACGAATTTTGCAAGGGGATAAAATGGAAATTTTGATTCTAACAACTTTTATTCTTGATATATAGCATTTGAATAAGAATTGGGAGTATTTTCCACGGGAACGATTCAATATATTGATTTGAAATGAATCAGTTCACAAACAATCCAGATTGGCAAATTATGATTTAATTGTTCAGAAATGTGCTCTTCCAGGCTGAAATTCAGTTCAAACACAATTCACTAGGTCCATAATGCTGATACTGTGACAATATCCACATTTTACAAAATGAATCGAATTTCGTTGACAATCAATTTCAATTAAGCAACGTTGGGCGAGAACCTTATAGCTATCGAGTTTGGCGTTGATCAGATCATGAATTACGTTCTATTGAATTTCATACATCATTTTCATTCTCCTAAAATTCCATAGCAAAGTAAATCATTTTTGGAACGTTTTGTTAGACAAAAATAGCAACAGTACTTCTCAATTAGTTTCAATTTGCAAACTATCCTAGATATTCCAATAAAATAGTTGGGATCGAGATCATTATTCTTGGAAATAACAAAAGTTTCATGCCAATATTTAGAATGCAGAAAAATCCTTCTCATAGATCTGAAATAAAAAATTCTCGTAACACAACTACTCAACTACTTTTTCACATTCGTTCTTACTGTATTGTTGAAGAACGAAATAATGAACAATATGAATTGTCAATGAAGAAGTACTTACCGAAAAAAAAATCTGTGGTGGAAATGAATATTGTTAAACTATCATATTCGATATAAAAAAAACTGACCAACAAATTGAAATGAGAGAAACAGCACAGAAATATCATGAAACAATGGAAGATTTCAATAAGCTATTGTGATGTGATGTTTTTTATTTGATAAACCAAATTTTGAGACTTCTTCTGAAAAGTTCACATGATCCCAATACGCATTCCACTGTGCAGCATCTTTAGGCCGACTCAATACAGGCCTGTTCAACATAACCTAAATTGTGAATTAGTCGTGAGGGGTGTTTTTTTTTTCATATGTATGATACAAATAGTATGTGATTACTAACAATATAATGTTAAAAATATTGGACTTTGTATCGAAGCCAATTCCCAGGTTTGTTGGTCGTGGTCTGCAAGTTTTGATAAATGACGTTTTGCCTACGACTGCGGTATACATTATCAAAGGCAATGAGAAAATAAATTAAAATCTCTAGTTGTCTCCACAGTAGATACACAGTATAATATTTTCTGCAGTAGTGAACGATACAACAGGCATAAAAAAGCAGACCACGTAAATTATCTTTGATACAGTTACCTCCTGTCGACAAAGTTAATCTAGTTTGAATATCAATTGTTATTTTGGAAGAACATTTCACGAACTCAGCTAACAGGTTTTTACTGTTTTGAAATTCTAATATCAGCCAATAAGTTAAACCGTTTCATAATTCATAGGAATCTCCCGAAAAGTTAGATTTGTGAAATAAACAAAAAATAAAAATTCCAAACCTAAGATATCAAGTGATGAACAAATACATAAATACTATATTTCTATATATTCATTAAAATGCTTTTTCTTTTAATTACTGGAGGCTCCTTTATATTATCTTATTGACAGATTTTGCATTGACCAAAGCATTTAAACTTTCACGGTCGAAGATGACTGTGAGAGCTTTTTTATATTTGTTGGCTATGATCTGTAGTTTTTATACCTGACATTTCGTCTACTACTGCGGTAGACGTTATCAAAGGCGATGTGGTAACGGTCGCAGTGCCCGAGTTCAGCTCGAGTTGTCCTTTTCCAAAATGGAAAATTTCGAATCTGATATCTAGTTCTGGTTTAATGTTATTTTTGGTAGGCATGACATGGTTTCTTTGAATTGGATCACCTGATCTTTTTTTGTACCTGTAAGGACAAATAGCTTGACTTCATTGATGTACATCACCTCTTCTTTTCTAATGAAGTCCTCTTTGTGTTCTTGAATTCCACTGCCTCTCTATACACTCTTGGATAGTAATTATGGATTTTATCAAGTGATACCATATCTTCGAATGGGATAATGTGAGTTCCTTTTTTGTTGAGAGCATGTTCAGCTGCAGCTGAATTGTCGGTTTGTCCGAACTGACAATTGCACGTGTGTTCAAAGAGACGTGTATCCACACTTCCTTGCGTGTTTCCAATGTAGACCGACCCGCAGCTATAAAGAATCTGGTATACCCTGGGTGTTGCTAAAGGATCACTAGGGTCCTTAGCTGACTTTAGACCTTGTCTGATAGTTTTTGTTGGCTCTAATATCGGTTTCACGTCGTGTTTCTCTAAGAACCTAGGAGAGAATGCCGAAGAATCCCCAGCTAGGCTGGTCAAGGGAAAAGCTTTCCTTTCCCATGTTGAAAATGTTACAGACCAGATTGGATGAATCTTAGAAAAACACAACGTAAAACTGATATTTAAGCCAAAAGAGCTATCAGACAAAGTCGGAGGTCAATTGAGGACCCCAGAAATCCTTTAGCAATACGCGGGGTATACCAGATTCGATGTAGCTTCAGATCGGTCTACAATAGAACCACGAAAAGAAGGCACAATGTGAGTGCGAAAATAGAGTGATACTTGATAGAACTCAAAATTACAGGTACACATACAATATCTCGTAATTCAATTAACAAAGTCACGCCCCTTAAGAATAATATAAAACCAGTCATATACCAGCATCATAGTTACCGCGATTGGAACGGAAACAACGATTCGAGCACCAACTCAGGCACTGAGATCGTTACCACATCGCCTTTCATAATGTCCACCGCAGTAGTAGACTAGACGTCAGGCATAAAATCCTGCAGAACACAGCCAAAGAACCCGAAAAATAGCTTTCACACAGTACCTACATTGGTTAATGGAAAACAGAACCGTCATCTAGAAAAATTTGTAATTTGTTTTCTGAAATCTGAAATACGTTCATGTACTGAAGAATGCTATAGTATCGAACTTCCACTATCAAGAAAAGTGTAAACAAAGGAAAAAACTATTGAGATTGAACATGGTGAGACAGAAATATTCGAATGAGATAGTTGCAGAAGAAAGTAATATGAGAAATGGGGATAGATAAACAATGATTATGGAATGTAAAAGCATAAGAATATGAATTTCCGGATGAGAATCGAAACATTTATTTTCTTCAAAGGCTAACTTGCAAATGAATGAATTATATTAATAATTATGTTGAAAATAGGTGAAATGTCAATAATAAACAGTGAATCCAAATACTTAAATAATTATATCATACGAGTGAACTCGTATGAAGTAAAATAAGTAGATGATAATAATAAGTTAATGAAATCAGAATGAATACTTCAAATCAATGGAATTTTTTTGAGTGTAGCACAGGCAACAATAATTAACTTTCATTTGAATTGTTTAACCGAAACCTATTGTATCAAAAAAAAAATCAAAGTGGTATCGTCGGCATACGTGATAATATGGGCTTTAGAGTTTTCCGAATATCCAATACTATTTATATGAATGGGAAACAATATTGGACCTAGCACTGTTCCTTGTGGTAACCCAATTGATATTTCTAAAGGATTACTATAATATTCTCGTAACTTAACTTTTTGAGACCTCTTATATAGATAATTCTGTAGAATATCATTCGCCAGTCCTGTAGTTCCCTAATTGTAGAGCTTTTTCAAAAGAACTTCTAGGGATATAGTATCAAACGCCGTCCACCAGATTTATAAACTGGTGTAATAAGACTTCTTTTTTATTCATCAGGTAGTTTGCCGCTCTCGTAACACAGATTTATAATGTGGACCAGTAGATCTACTAAAAAATCGTGACAATGTGTTGTAAGTTTTTTTGAGATCATGTACTGACCTGGGGAACAAATGGATGATCTCATTTCTTGTTGTAGGTTCAAGTACAATTTTAGAGTTTATTATTGGATCTTCTAAAAGCTTTTGGGATTGTTCGAACTGTGATTTATTTATATTGCTTTGCATACTCATTCCTATTTCAACAAAATATTCGTTGAGAATGTTTGATTTTTGTTCATTATCAGTGATCACAACATTTTTGGTGTTGTTATTGGTATGTTTGTTGAAGAATATCTACTAGTGTTTCGGTTTATAGTCCCATCGATTATTTGCCAAGTTTTTCTGCTATCGCCTTAGACAGAATCAAATTTGTTTTCATAATATTAATTTTTCGTAAGTTATTGAGTTTATTTCTATATTGTGTACACTGTCGTGACCGATGAATGACTGTGCAAAACCCTTTTTTGTGCATATCTGCATGTCTTATGGATGTTATTAACGCTTCTGTAATCCAAGGTGTGATTTTATATCCCTTCGGCTTGAGATTTATATTATAAGATGACATTCAATTATATAGATTTTTGAAAATCATTTTTGAATTCAATATAACTATTTTCAGAATTCCTATTATTAAAAACCGCTTCCCAATCCTCGTTCATCAGAACGGCTTCCAGCTTGGAGAAATTGATATTCTTCATTGATTTGATTTCATGTGATAGCTCTCCCTTTCCTTTTTTTTGTGTGATTGCAATGTAAGTTGGGTGATGATCTGTGATATATGAATGAAAAAAAGCCGGATGGAATTTTGTATTGTATAAGGTGTCTGATTTCTTTATGAATATATGATCAATCAGACTGGAAGTTTTTTCAGTTACTCTTGCTGGTTTGTTCATGTATGAATAAAATATATATATATTGAGATAGTATATTTAGGTATTCATTAACATAATTGTCATGTTGATCTAAAATATTGAGATTAAAATCATGAAAAATGAGAAATGGAAAGTTTCTGTTTTTTACCACTATTATTCGTAACTGAAGTTACTGCAGTTTCATCCTATAAGGACATTCTCAAACTTTTACATCAAACTAGAAATGAATGAATACATTACCCCCTTAGATAATAGGAACCACTCTAACTGATAAACGAGGTACCTGAATTATTTTTACCTAGGACAATATGGGTACGCTAATTTGAAAACCGGTGAGTGAACTAAATCGATTTGAACATTTGAAAGATTGCACCCGCATTTTTTATGCTTATAAATTTCCAAGGATTCCAAATAATTGAGTTTCCAACCTTTGCTTGCATAGTGCAAAATTTCCGTATCGTTTAGGTTCGTTATGGTTCGAAAATGTCAAATCACTTTTACCTAGTCTGAAGGACATTTCATGTTCAGCATACCGTTTGAGAAATTTCGACCATATTTATCCATCTTGTAAGCTTAAGTGTCCCGAATGTAATAGTGTTTATGTGGGACAATGTGGTCGAAATTTCTCAAAACGGTATGCTGAACATGAAAGATCCTACAGACTAGTTAAAAATGATTCGACATTTTCGAACCATTTCTTGGAATGCAAACACAAGTTGCCGAATCTAAACGATACAGAAATTTTGCACAATGCAAGCAAAAGTTGGAAACTTAATCATTCGTATTCCTTGTAAATTTATAAGCATAAAAAATGCGGGTGCAATCTTTTAAATGATCAAATCGATCTATTTTACTCACCGGTTTTCAGATTAGCATACCCACATTGTCCCAGATAAAAGTATTTCAGGTACCTCGGTTAGTACCTAGAGTGGTCATTTTTAGTTTAATGTGGAAGTTTGAAAATGTCCTTATAGGACGAAACTGCACTAACTTTAGTTATGAATTAAAGTGGTGAAAACATAGAAAATTCCCATTTCTCACTTTTCATGATGATCTCTTACCACTTAGTAACGGCTATATCCATCAATTCATTGAGAATGAAATCTCCTATGAAGAATTCTAGCATTTTTTTATTAAGGTCATCAAAGAAATTTTCTAAGTCATGAAGGTGGCCGATAGAAAACAGTTATTCCAATTTCGGTGTTTACAAATTTTAGATTGATTCTTATTAGTTTCGTTTCTGTCAGGCAAATCGTTTTAACTCAGATAATGTCAAAACTTTTTATTTGAAATATTCATTCAAATTTCAAATTTTGGTCCTAGGGATGACCAAAAATTGATATTTCAAGAAATTGTTGCTTTTTAATATTGAGTTTTTTATAAAATCGGTGTTCTTTTGAGAAAAACGGTTGCAAAATCACTATTAATTTGAAGTAAAATAAAAAAAACACATTTTGAAAATAAGACTTATAATGTTGTATATTTCAATGAAAATATGAGTTATGATGTATGATAACTAAGAAAGCAATGTTTTGGGTGCAAAGCAATGGAATATTCTTGACAAAAAAAATTTCAATTTTTATGACAGTTATTACATCGGGTCAGTTGTTCCTGATATACAATCAAATGATCTAATCTATCATATTGAGATGTTTCATGGAGATTTGTGGATTGTCTAGGACCTCTTTTTGTTGTTTTTTTGAATGTCTCCAAAATTGAAGTTGCCACTGAATGTCTAAATCTTAGGTGATCTTATTTTTCTCTTCCAATTCCTTATATTTGTCAAGCATTTTGTTCGGCCATGTCTAGACAATGAGATAATAATGGAAAAAACCACTTCTTATCCCTTATTTGAGTTCTGTAGAGGCTAATATTTTGATCAGCTCTGTCAACCTCACCTATGTTCTCATTGTACTTTTTTATCGCATTTGTTTGCGGTACGTAAATCATTTTTTTCTCTTTCTGGGAAAATCTTTTTACTGGGAGGTTTGGCATTATTTTGGTATGATTTGAAGTGATAGTGAATTAGCATACATATTTGTGTACTTTATCAGCATCCCGGTGACTTCATTATCAAAAATAGGAAAAATGCATCAAGAGAAGTGTACAACGGTTTCGGTCCGTATGTTGGATGGAAAGGAGAAATGTTGTAATCGATTTTCTTCGAAAGTTTGCTTTCAATAATCCTAGAGCCAAAAGTGGACAATGTCAAGTCATTTCCACAATCCGATGTGTCTCTTATTACAGACATACCAGCTGCTTCGAAATCTGTCTGCGAAACTTCAGCCTGGGCTCGTAACTGGCACCCTGGAAGATTACTCATTTGTACGTTTTCTCCATCCCCAGAGTCCTCATCGATGTTATCGTCATTTGCATTCTCTGGAAAAAATATGATATTATGGGGGGGGTCATTACCCAAATTCTCAACTTCTTCCAGTATTTCATGTAACATTAGAGGCTGAGTCCAATACCTAAAAGAAAAAAGTGAATAGTTGATTTTGCCACTGTTCTTTTGAAAGAATAAGCAAGTTATTAGTCATAAAATTTGTTCAGAGTACTTTACTATAACCTCATTTGTATTTCTATATTCAATTTCAACTATTTTTTGTCCAATTTGATGATATCATCCAATAAAAAGTAAAATAGGACACACTGTACTAGCATATATAAAATTAATTTTGCACTCGAATCAATAGAAATCACAAAAACAGTCGGTTATAACAAGAAATGAATATTATTCTTTGAAACATACTGTAGTGGCATCTCTGATCAAATAGTTGGATGTAGGTAAAAAGGAAATCTGTAATGTGTCTTTTAAAAGAACTGTGGCAATATCTGGGTTGATCGTTGAATTCCACATATTTTTACGTACACAATTAGCCCATTGTTCTGAATAATTTTAGATTCACTGTAATAGGATATATAGCCATGAATGTCATTATCACTCACGTCATTTATATTCCATGTTTCCAAAAGAATGATCTGTATTTTGTTTATTCTCAAGATATACACATAATTTATCAAAATTTTTTGTAATACTCCATATATTGAAATGTACGATTGATATATTCTCAGTTTCCCACCTATTTCCCAATCTCATTTGGATATTCGTATTCTTCAGTTCGAATCTCACCTTCATTATCAATAGGATCAAACAATTCTTGCATTCACATCTAAAAATTGAAATGTAAAATATGCAGTGACAAATGTTTTCTTTCTAAAAATATATAGATTTCAGTAAGCCTAGCACTTTCCTTGTTCTATATTCTATTGTAACATTAACTTGTTGAAAAAATTGCAGTAACATAAACCATAACATATTAATCTGGATTACAAAAATTTTTCTGTAAATTTTCTTTGTTCCTGATAAAAATCTGGTCGTCTTTCTTGACGTATATTCTTCCTGCATCGGTCCATACATCTTTCATTCAAATATTTTTAATATCTTTCATCAACAGTTTCACACTGAAATTTGTCAAATCTTCTCTTATGACTATTCCTGTTCCTTTCAAGTATTTTTTCTTCTTGTAAATATATTGTCTTATCTCATGCGTATTGAACTTGATAAAGATTCCTCGATATTTTTGTTCACTCATTTCCTTGCCTATTCTATAGCATTGTGCAATATCGGAATCCTTTATATCCATCGACACTAATTTCGAATTGAGTGTTGTCTGGTTTGTCTGGGAAATTGAAAATGCGATATCATATCAGATAAGGTTTTTATGAACGTGGCGTTTTTGAGACATTTATTCATTGCTACATTTATAGAAGATTTGATTTCTTCACTCACCTCTCTAGTGAAAACCATTTTCGATGAGACTTTCTCAATATCATAAAAAAGAATTGGTTGCTATTTGTAATTTTCGGTACAAAGTTTGAGCTCTTTACACAATTTTTACACGAATTTATAGGGAGCGCTCAGATACTCGACTATTCACTATTCGCCATCTTGAATATTGATTGTTATATTCGAGTAAATGGATCTTTATTTTCAACTCGAACTCAAAGTTACCTTCGAAACATTATTCGAGTTCATACATCATCAGCCGAAGAACCACTCCCAGGTCAACTTTTTTCTATTCATTTATGAAATATGTAGCTCATAGATGTCACTTCATCTGATCTCATCGCTCCACGGGCATTACCGCTTCGTTTAACAGGTTCGCTTCGTATAGCCCCACCATCCTACTTCACTCAAAGTAACATTGCTCTTTTAACCATATATTGGAGAACACAGAACAGTTAAGTTCCCAGAAGAAGTTAAATTGGATACTGGTCATAGTTTGATATTTTGATAAAGATTGATGAATGAACCCCCCGATAGATGATCTAGCAAGCTACAAGTGTGTCTAACAGAGAGCATGACGTTTACATAAGAACACCCCCCCTATCAACTTTCAGTGCTTATTATTGCCTTCACCCATTGGAATCTCAGTTCAGCATGCTAGTCTAGATGCTAGCCTTTTTGCCTTGCACTGTAGCATCGATATCATCCCAAAAACTAAAGTTCAGTGAAAACCTCACAATGAAGTATTATTTAAATAAGTGGAAGATGGATGTTCATCCGGTCTCGGCCAATTCTGTCACAGATGAAAATGGAATATTTTCAGGAAGAGATCATCTCATAAGTTGAATAAGTGGAAGATGGATGTTCATCTGGTCTCGGCCAATTCTGTCACATATGAAAATAGAATATTTTTAGGAATAGATCATCTCATAAGATATACCAGACATTTTGAAGTATTCTCTTCCACTCCACAAGTGTTTATACGGAGAACCCCTATCGGCCAGGGTATGTTGGTTGCATTAATAAACTTTTCATCAGTTGTGTTACAAATACTTTTTCCATTGAAAATATTCATTGCATTCAGCAGTCTAGAATACATACCATACTGATTTTCGATTAACTATTCAAATAATAAACGAGATAAAGTTTAGATTTTACTTTTGGAAACATCATCGAGAAGGGATACTAAGAAAACAATTATCGCTAGACATTTCGTGTTCAATTCATTCCTGTTGGTAATACGTTCACTAGACATATAGATAGCCGAGGGTTCTTCGTCATATGTATTGTAGTTTATTTCATTTTTTTACATTTTGAATTATGAAGTGTAATAGTGTTCATGTGGAACAATGTGGTAAAAATTTCCCAAAACGGTATGCTGAACATGAAAGGTCGTTCAGACTAGGTTGAAATGATTCGAAGTTTTTGAACCATTTCTTCGAATGCAACCACAAGATTCCGAAACTAAACATTACAGAAATTTTACACTATGCGCTATGCACTGTGCGTACCCATATTGTCGCAGGTGATCAAAATTCAGGTAAGTTGGGTACCTCGGTTATTACCTACAATGGTGTTATATAAGAAGTATTGTAATCAATCATTTGTTGTTCGATTTTAAAGTTTGAAAATGTCTTCATACGACGAAACTGCAGTAACTTTAGTTACAAATGCAGAAGATGTTCTCTCATTTTCTAACAATTGCAACAGAAAACAGTATTTGAAAAATAAACCCACCAATGATATATTTTTTAAAGAGTGTAACTTTTGGGAAAACAGGTTTTTGCTTTCTACTTCGTCATTTTTATACAAAACATATGGGCATCTTCTGAAGAATGAAAAAAGCAATTGATTTCAAAATCAACTCTCAACGAAGATATGTAGATCATGTATAAAAGTTACTTCCAGACACAAATTGGAAAAACGAATCTCCTAGGAGCAATTAATTACATATAAACATTTAGTTATTCCTAAAAAAGGGTAGGTACTTTCGAAATAACTATTGGTTGCATTATAAGTTCTGTCCGTTTCAATGACTTGTGTTTTTGTAGCTCCATATCTCAATGAATTTATATTTTTCTCTGTTGTGGTATATACTGATCGATAGAGAATTTTGTACTATACAGGATGTAACATAAGTACGTTTAATATTCAAATGAAGTATTCCTGAAACAATTTCAAGAAAAGAAGTCTATGAACTTGTGTCCAAAAATGCTTCTTTAGGAGATACAGGGTGTTAAAATTGAATTTTTTGTTCGCTCTCTGAAAATAACTCTTGCAAAAAATAAGTTATTCGTACGGAATTCAAAAATGAGTTATTTGTACGAAATTTGGTACCTGGGTATTTTTTGACGTGGGAATTCATAATTTCGTATTAATTTTCATGTAACATCTAGAGAACGCTGCGTACGCTGTCATTATTCATTTCAAATTGCCCTAACTTTTTTGACAGTGAACTTTTGGTACTCTTCATGAAAAAACCTAATTCCCACACCTTTTCTTAGTAAAAAAGGTACACTTCGTCAACAACGCTGAAGGTGATCGTTTTCGAGATATTTACAATTTTCTATTTCGATGCATATTACTTAGCTCCTAGTAAAGTTGCTGAGAACATTACAAAAACTGAGTATGTGTTTGATCTCGTCAAAATAACAACTTTTTCCTATGAAATGTTCAACGAAAAATGATTCGTTTTTGAAATACAGATCATCGAAATTTTTCAAAACATAGTAAGTTTTTGTCGTGAGTTTTTAGCAATTTTAGTTATTTTCATCAAACTTCAATCCAAATTTGAAAAAATTGTCAGGTTTGAGTATTCAATTAAAAAGTACTGATTATTCAATTAGAAAGTGCTACATTTCGGAGTTTGTGAAAAAAACAATTCGGAGAAGTACTATGTTAGTCATTAGGAAAATGAACATATAAAAATTGAACGAAACAACTATTACAACAACTCTTCAAAGTGACGAACCCAAGAGTAATACAAGCTTCTGTTCTCCTCATCAAAAAATTCGGCACACATTGAAAAATGCCCGGAGTGTTTTTTAACGTTTCGCAGCAAGCTATGATGCGATAGCTCAACATTTCCTTGTTTTCCATAGGGCTAGCATAAACCAGTGATTTTAGGTGTCCAAAAAAATCGACAGGATTGAGGTTCGGTGACCTCGAGTGCCAATGCTCAGTGTCTCCTCTTCCTATCCATCGACGTCTGAATAATTTCTTGCTCTAACACTAAAATGAGCAGGAGCTCCATCGTGCAGAAACCAACAGTGATTTCGGAGACCAATGGGAACATCTTCCATAAGTTGGGGAAGCCTGTGTTCCAAAAAATGTAGGTAAGCATCTACATTCAAACGTGAGGGGGGAAATAAGGGCCCAATTAAATGAACCCTAATTATGCCTACCCATACATTAAAAGAGAATTTGTCTTGGAAATGAGTTAACGTTATCGCATGTGGGTTATCTTTCGCCCAGATGTGGTTGTTATGGAAGTTCATGATACCATTTCTTGAAAAATTGGCCTCATCTGTGAAGATGATTTCCGATAAAATTTGCGGATGTTGTTCGAAGCCATTGAGCAAATTCGATACGTGTTTAGAAATCATGTAGCGTAAGTGCCTGGACACGCTGAATATGATAAGGATATAAATGCTGTTCCTTTAAAGTTCTGTAAACTGTCATATGACTCATATTTAAAATTTGACTATTTTTTTCTTGTACTTGTCTCTGGATGTCCACTAATTTCTTCGAGAACCGCCTCCTCCAATTCTACAGTTCTTGTAGTCCGTGGCCGTCCTACTACAGAATTTGTTTCAAAGCTTCCAGATTCGGAAAGTCGCCGGAAAAGATTCGGAAATATCGCTGAACAAGGAGTCACGCGTTGGGGAAACCTTTTCTGATAGATGCGTCTAGCCTCGCTTGAATTTCCGTCAGCTAAGCCGTATGCAAAAACCATATCAGCCATT
>WOGR01004485.1:0-14683 GCA_015342045.1 Leptinotarsa lineolata | reverse complement strand
TTTGCCATTTTTAGCTATTCTTTTGAATTTCAATTATATTGTTTATTTCAGGGATTTCAAATCATTTTACAAATTTTTAGACAATGGAAGTCCAAACTGCTGACATTCCCCCTTTGAGTATAGTCAGTGGGCATACTTGAAGACTGGCTATAAATCAAATCATATGAAGAAACAAGTTGTTCAGGCCAGTCTCAAACTCTCTACACTGCAAGTGTGCCCGTTCAATAATTGAAAATCGATTCCTGCAGTTGTATCGCCAACATCATATGCAGGAAAAACCTCAGTGAAGATTCCTGCACTGATACCTGTTGGATAAAATCCAACCTCCTTCGTGGTATTAGCCAAGGGAGTAGTTGTTTTCTGATAGGTGTCAGATCATTAACCTACAGTATGGGGAGTTTGAGACTGGCCTGAACAAATTGTTCTTTTATATGATCTGATTTATAGCCAGTCTTAGAGTATGCCCACTGACTATACGTAAAGAGTTTTCTTTCCTTATACGAGGAATTTCGAATATACGGTTGATTAGTACCCCGTTCACCAGGTGGGACAGTGACAAACATGTTTTTTGCTTTTCACTTCAGCTTAGTTCGAGGAATGATATAATGCAAGGAATTCAAATTTTAATCATGAAATATCGAATCTATGTTGATGATGTCCACTACCTTGCACTGACGATTAGCCAAATAGCCCGAAACCGGTCTGCAAGTGTGCTCGTTCAATGAGTATGTATAGATTCCTGCAATTGTATCGCCAACAGCATATGCAGAAAATACTTCAGTGGAGATTTTTGCACTGACAACTGTTGTATATAAGTCAACGCCCCTCGTGGTATTAGCCAAGGGAGTAGTTGTTTTCTGATAGGTGTCAGTCCATTTACCTACAGTGTAGGGAGTTTGAGACTGGCCTAAACAAATTGTTCCTTTATATGATTCGATTCCACACATGAAATTTGAAATTTTATTTGTCGATTTAAAATAATGGTACTAATTTTATTTAGGGTGAGTATATAAAAAATATAATTAGGAGTCTATCATATGATTTTCTAATATTTTTAATTTTCTTGAGTTGGTAGAAACGTATATTTCAGAAGTTAAAAGATCCAATTTCCAATTTTAGTTGAGCGAATAATAAAGGAAATGGTAATCAGAAGTCTATTACATATTTTTTCTGTTTGTCATTTACTTAAGTTGACAGAAAAAATTATTTCATATGTAAACGTTCCTGAACTGTGTCAATAGACATAGGTCCAGATAAAATGAAAATAACTAATTTCAGTTGAGCTGAATAGTAAACAAAAATATAATTTGGAGTCTATTTTATAATTACATGAGTTTTTCATCACTGGGGTTGGTTGAAAAGTAGTTGAATATATGAAGAGTCGTGTATGTTTTTCCTTAATAGATATTATAACAGTTACTTTCATGATGATTGTATATACTTGTATACACTTAGTATAGTATTGTATATTTAATTGCAGTGAAATTGCTAATCATCATTGTAGTGTATTAGGGAAAACTATGGACTACGCTCCTGCATTCCGTCAGGTAAAAAAAGGCTCTTGGGACCGAATGTATCGCAGACCGAATATGTTTTTGTGAAGTAATAAATGAGCAGCACTGAACACTTGTTTACTCATAACCTGAAAACACAACAATTACATTAATTTACAGCTAATTTTTGGTTGTATACATCTGTTACTTTTGGTCACTAAATTCGAAAATGATAGTAAAAATTTTCTAACACGTAAAAGTTTTTAGTTGTGATTTTTTTCAAAAAATTTAATGAACACGACATTCCAAATTTGTTTAGCAACACAGCGGCTCTGGATTGGGCTCCTGTTGCCAAACCTGTGCAGCAAATTTAAGTAACTGGTTAAATGTCAAACGCTCTTCTATGACTTCTGCAGTTCCAATGATTTGGCGAGAAACAACAAATCATTACAACGACTGTTACTTTTGCATGACAAACGTGTCTAGTTTTTCAAAAAAGAGCAAACACAAAATTGTATGTCCAAATATTCCTTCTGCAATAAGGCAGGTTCTTCATGGAGTAGGTTTACCAATTCCAACACCCCTGGCAAATTGGAAGAAAGATTTGGAAATGTATGATGACCAGGCAGGTTCCGATGATGTGCCAGAAAAAGACGGTCCTTATTTCTCCGAGAGTAAAGGAAGAACACCCCATTTAATTGAACAACCTGAATTAAATGATATAGTTCGGGACTTCCACTTGATTAAAGAGAATGCTGAACTATTAGGGTCAAAATTACATCAACGGAATTCACTAGCTCCTAAAACCAAAGTTACGATATTAAGAAACCGTAATCATGAGCTATCCTCGTTTTTTACTATGAAGGATAAAATGTGTGTTTGTGTGAATCCAAATGATCTGATGGAAAAATTGGGATTCGCACATAACCCAGACGAATGGCGTTTATTTATAGATTCGTCAAAAACGAGTTTAAAAGATGTTCTGCTCCATAATGATAACAAAAAACCCCATATTCTTCTTGCACATGCAGTTGCCATGGAGAAAACACACGAAAGAATGTCACTTATTCTAAATGGAATGAGTTACTATACGTATAAGTGGCAAATATGTGGTGACCTGAAAGTCATAGGACCATTATTAGGTCTTTTGCTGTTTTCTTCGGAACAGTAGGGCAACACAGAGCCATTATCAAGTAAAAGAACGACCTCCGAGAGATTAATATATTCCAGGTCGAGCTTACGTGAAGAATATATCTCTTGTTAATCCCCCCAAAAACATTTTTTTACCTCCATTACACATTAAACTGAGGTTGATGAAAAATTTTGTAAAAGTATTAGACAAAGAAAGTGACGCGTTTAAATATTTTGGATACGTTTTCCCAAAATTTAGTATTGCAAAGCTCGAGGAAGGTATATTGGTTGGACCATAAATTAGAAAAATACTAAGTGATCAACAGTTTGATCAAAAATTAGGTATTGTTGAATTAGCTGCATGGAGTTCTTTCAAAAGAATTGTTTCGGAGAAAGTAGAAAATTACAAAACACTTGTAGAAGAACTACTTGAAAACTACTGCAGAATAGGATGTCGCATGTCTCTCAAAATCCATTTCTTGCACTCCCATTTGAATTTTTCCGCAGAAAATTTGGGTGCTTTCAGTGACGAACAAGGGGAAAAGTTCCACCAAGACATACTGATAATGAAGCAACGTTACCAAGGCAGATGGGATGCAGCAATGATAGGGGATTATTGTTGGTTCCTAATGACGAAACATAATAAACGAAAGTCAACATTTGCAAAAAGCTTCTGCACGAAAGACTTCATCTGAATGTTTTTTCATGTGTATTGTAAATAAAGTCTGTTATCCCCAAAATATATTGTTTTTTCTTGTTTTGATCTTACATTTCCCTATAATATGTGGAATGTTCTTGTATAAAATGAAAATAACTATAGCTCGAAATCTATACGTGATGGAAAATTTTCGATGTTGGATTCACAGTCAAGATGCTTCAAACTCTCATGTATAGCCATTATAACATTAGTCGCAATTTTTTTTCTCGTTTGCTGGCTAGTGTTATTTTTGAGTGAGAACTGTTGGAAAGTCGGAACAGAAACGTCATTGCTTTCAAAAACGAAAAGTGGTGCTAGGCTTACGTTACGGTGTCACATACCGTAATGTTCGAATTACTGGCCACAGTTGAGTGAAGGATTATTTGCTTCACTGGACAGAATGGAATGAAAGAAATTGCGATGTTCTGGGACGAAAAATGTGCTTATCATCTATTTACAGGATGAATACTCGTATATCGGCTCTCTGTTGATTATTTTATTTCTTGTCGATTTTGATAGATTTCGGGTGAGTGGTGAATATACAGTTGCATCTGAATGAACTAATTCTGCAAGAGCTCAAATTCAATCCTGTATTATTGATTTTTTTGACGCGCCAATGGCTGTGGCATAGGAAATAGCTACTGCACTAATTCTGTCATTGCCATAGGTCAAGCATTATAAATACTCCAGAATATTACGGTATTCACAAACATCCTAATCACAATATTGCGAAAGCTGTGAGCAAACCATAAACAATGTTTTCGAACAAATAGGTATGATACAATCAATTTTGACAAAATGGAGATCTTGTACAGATGAGACAAAGAACTAGTTGAGTCATCGGAAGTGTAGGTACCTGGAATCAATACAAAAAATATCTTACTGAATATAATAAAGCCCCAAAGAAAGGCAAGAGAGACTCATGAAGAAAAGCGAATAGGTCAAATAGACCGGAAATGTGATGGAACTCACTTCTCCATAAATAATCTGGAAGAAAATTGTTAAGAGTACACAAAAACCAAAGGTGAGAATATGAGAGAGCTTCTCCTGCTACCCTTTCAAGAGGTAGAAATTACAAATCTAGCACTTAAGTCTTGGAGAAATTTAGAACTGGAGGCCCTTAGACAAGGCGTTCAGAAAGGATTGAATTCAGCAAAAAACTGGTATATTTTGTCGATTCGGAAACTGTCTTTGAACTTTGAAGAAAGTTTGGTCCGCGATAAATACCAGGAACATGGAGACATTGGGCCAGTGTCATTTCGAAAGCTGAAAAAATTGGACAGGATTCGGTGAAGACCTTGAGACCAATCAGTCTCATATAATCAAATAGATGAAATAAGTAACATTCACTTGTTGATAAACTTCATATCGAGATGAATATTTGAAATATATCAACGAAAACATCTTTATGTAGAGTTACGAAACGATCAGAATACGCTTACGATAATCTTACAATAATTAGCTGATCTTTTCTGGATATAAAAGCAAATTTGGTGAAATGTTTTCTGAACCAAACATTCAGGTGTCTTGCGAGTATATTAAATCTATAAGACAAAAACAGTGAGTGGCGAAGTTCTTCAACAAAGTTGTTTTTCTGCATAACCCCTTGATTTTATAACACATCAACAATCAATTGAGTGAAACAAAACAACTCAAAACTGAAACAATATTCTCATACAGTTATAATGCAGAAAATGACTACTCAAAAATGAACCTGCCAAAAAAACCCCAAAAAAGTAGTATTATGATAATTTTATTAACTGTGATGCTCTAAGAAACAGTTTCATTCGCGGTTTCATACAAAAACCGCAAATTGGCAAATACAAGCCGTTTCTTTTATCATGTGGTAAACATTACTATATTCTGAACCGTAACAGATATGGAGACGGTTTTTCATTTTCCTCGGGTTATACAGGCAAAATTGAGAATGCTTTTTGCTAAAAATGAAAAATGGAAGTTCTTTTGTATTCGAAATGTACTATAACCATGTAACAATGGATCTTTGATTGAACGTTTCATGTCAATGCGGCCATTATCAACTTTATTTTTCGCATACGATCATTGTACTGTTTCCAACGATTTTTACTTTTTCTCCCATTCAATCGGCTTTGGTTTAGAATACAGTAATGTTACTACAAGATGAGAAAAACGTGTTACATTAATTTTATTCAGAAGGTACTGGTGATTCTGATTCGTTTCAATCCAAATAGTGAAAAATTAAAAGAAATATCCGATATACATATTGTGTGCTAGGCAGGTGAATATTCAGTCGCCTTCATTCACTCATTGGAAAATTCTATTATATAAATGCTCATCATATGGATGGAATCGATTACGAAAAAAACGAAATGGTAGGCCCGAATATAAGTTCAGTCTTTTGAAATAGCCGTCTGTAATACCTGACGAGGAAGACAACTCCAGAATTATTACAAACCTCTAACCATTCCTTTGTATGAAATTCAAAATTTGTGATTATGTCTGTGATACACCTTGAGATACACCTGTCGTAATGCAGCTATTTTAGCTTTCCTCAAATATGTAACAAATGTGTACGAATGCTAAAATATTTCAATGTTTCAACAGTTGGTTGATCATTCATACACCAGATCAATGTATAAATTGAGAGATGAACAGAAAAGCTGATTATGTTACAATCTGTTAACCAGCTGTCACTTCTCATGAATGACAACCTTCAAATGTCCGTGCGAGCTGAGGATTAACGAGGTCTTGCTTTATTCACCTGCGATCCCTAGCATGGGAAGAAAGGTGGATTGAACAGTAATAAAAGTATTGTGTTGAATAAATGTAGTAGAGAACTTTTGAACTTCATAAATGTCATATTATGAGTTTGCTATTGGTAGTTACTTTTTGAAAACTATGGTACATTAATGATGTTTTGAAACCGAAAATTTAAAACTCATCTCACTCACTGTCTCCATAATTTGCTGGTAATATCCTGTTGTACGGAGTATTGGGAGTTCCTAAGACTGGATTTTTCAAATTATTACAGGAACCGTCATAAGATCTATATTTTGTATTTGAACAGGACTCTGGTGGCGTTCCACATCCAGGTGGCCTTACGCTTGTTGGGGTGAATGTGTCAAGCTGGTTGTTATGGAACGGATATTGATGTGGAATATCGAAACTTGCACAACTGGAAATGGAAAAAAAATTAGATGTGAATAAATGAATTATTTTGTAGATCGAAAGAAACTGAAAATATGATCATACGACTAGAACATAAACATTTCCTATCGATATAGAATTTCCCTATAGAATACTTCTTTAGATATGGCTAGATGTACATGACTATTGAAAGAAGCGCCCGTTATGTGACTAATTACTATTTGGTAAATAGCTTAAATGACGGATAACTCATACCTTTTAACCAATCACAGAAGACCATATGCATAACCCACTACCTTCGACGCCAACCACAGATGTGAAAATTAGTAACTTTTCATTTATGTATCAATTAGTTATTTTCCATCGTAAGTAAGCATTGATAATAATTACTCATTTTGAAATATGTCTCAAATGTCAAAATTGATCATAGAACTATATATGATTTTGTAATCGATATTTTCTCATTAAAAACAGGAATGAAATACAGGAATGTAATACTTATGAACTGAAACATTTTCGCCGATTTCGACTGAACTACGTGTAGTTGTTTTGAGTAACGAGGGACTTCTCTTCATGGAAAAATTCGAGGAATGATACTCTGGAAGAAATTCGATTCTCAATTATGGGAAATCACCGACTTTGTGTTGCTGATACACAACACTACCTTGCACAAGTGGCCAAACAGCACGAAACCGGTCTGTAAGTGTGTTCCAATTATTGAAAATCGATTCCGGCAGTTGAATCGCTAACAGCATATGCAGGAATAACTCCAGTGAAGAATTATAACCTGTCGGATATAATCTAACGTCCTTCGTTGTATTAGCCAGGGGAGTAATTGTTTTCTAGCAGGTGTCAGTCCATCAACCTACTATGTAAGTAAGTTTGGACTATCCTGAACGAATTGTTCTTTCTTAGATAATTTGAGAAGTAGTTAAATGAGTTGCATCTCTCATTTCATCACATATTCAATCTTTACTCCGATTCGAGAATGTTTGAAAATCAAAATTACGAAAAAACTTTTTAAAGAGAAAAATTGATTTCTTTCATTGTTTGATCTAGGTTATTCTATGAGTAAAAGGTTTGCCGTGGATACGAACCAGGTGATCTTGCGCGGAAAGATTTTAAATATGTCACAGAGTGACTTAGATCAAACCATTGAGAAAATTATATTTTCAATTGAGTGCATTTGTACGAAAAAGTGTTTCCAAACACGTTTTTTCGTCAACTGCTCAATCTGATAATGCTATCAAACTCAGAAACACTGGCTCACAATGATTTTTACCATAAATATAATTCAGGTAACCCTCTGTGACGCCACCGGGTTCATTATACAAAATTGAAAATAATGAGAAAAACCCCTGATTACTGCCAACGAATACACTCAGTTTCATTGAAATTGGCGAAAAGACTTTTGAGTTATTATTAAAAGAACAATATTTTGAATTAAACTTTGACACCCCGTTACCAAATCAACAATTAGGGCTTCACTGAGGATCAATGGAAATATGTGCGATTTGTCCAAAGCTTTCAACTGCGTCTCACATGACCTTCTGTTGCTTAATTCAGAGTGTTACGGCAATACAGGTATACCTCACAAACTATTATCATCCTATCTAACTAACAGACAACAACTAGTTAAAATAGGTACAAATATTTCTGATCTTCGAACCACCAAATATGAAGTTTCCCAAGGCTCGGAACTTGGACTGTTATTATTTATCATATATAAATGATATCTGTCAGCATGCCACTATTAATACTTTCACTATTCTCTTTGCTGAGATACTTCTTTCATCTGAACCTCTTCAAATTCACCCACTTTTTCAAAAATGGCTGATAAATCCATTCAGAATGGAAAATCGGTTCACTGACAACTTCATGCAATTGAATGATCAGAAGACTCAAATATTATTCATTTCAAGTAACAACAACTATACAACCGGTGAACTTTGCAAACTTCTCAGTATTACAATCGATGACCCTCAATAGGTATAAGCATACAGAAAATTTGAATAAACGTCTATCTAGTATCTTGTTTCTAATAAGGAGGTTACGATATATTGTCAATCCAGAAATACTGGGAAATACATATTTTGGTTTATTCCACTCTCGAACTAGTTATGGCACAATCTCATGGGGTAATTCCTGCCATGCCGCGAACATGTTCAGATCTTATACGCTTGATAACCGGAGTAGGTACTAGAGAGCACTGCCATGACCTATTTATCAAACAGAATAATGTCGCAACTATATTCTTTTACCTCCGATATTCACACTCATGATACTAGATCTGCTGATCAAATAGCGTTTCCGCGATTTTGGTTAACTAAATCCAAAACGAACTCCATAAATTTCAAACTTCACAAGATGACTTCAGAGATGCGTTCACTGAATTATAATTAATTCAAAAGATCCATCAGAGATATACTTTTGAACCATGGTTTTTATAGTATTGATGAATGTTTAAACAATTCATAATCTATTTATTGATAATATATTGGGCAATAATCATTCATTTGAATATTCATACATTTGTGAACACATTTTAATGTGTTCTATTTGTCATATTGTAATGTCCTTTCAAACCTGAAAGTAATGAAAAGTCATATATTCACTATCTATGACTATTTTCTATGTATGACATGCTGCAAACTTATTGTATAACAGTCAAATTAATCTATCTGTCTATTTATCTATCTATTCGGAAATGAGGCAAGTTGGAACACACGTTCATATGCACATTTTTCATAAAATATAGCAAGTAAACACCACCTGAAATCAATGACATCATTTAGATACAAGAATAATGGAAAAAATCAGTTGGCCAATTTATCAAGCTATAAGGGATTAGACTGAATTGTAATTTGGCTTGAACATGTGAAATACATGACAAAAAGGAAATTGAACATTTCCACAGACCATATGAGACTGAAGTAGGTACACTCTCCACGAAACTTGTTCGAGTGAAACAGTGAACATAAACACCTTTTACCTAGAACATGCTTGATTGGTGATAGCTGATGAACAGATGAGTATTATGGATGATTTCGAGTTCAATTTTGCTGATTCTACAGATTGATACACATGTTTCGTGAAAAAATTCAATCTATGAATATATATTTTTTGAACAGGTGAGTTAAAGAATTTTCCATCTCTTGTTACATATATTTGTAACTGATATGATATTTTCAGAAAAAAGTACTAAATTTGGGAAATGTTGTGGATATAAACACTTCATGGAAATGTACTTTATTTCATTATTTTCATTTATACATTCATTCAATACATATGTCTACATCAATATTTCAGATGATATATGATTTCAGAGTTATCTCGCTGAAGTATGGGTCACACCAAGGTATGAAATATACCTGTATTGTGCTTTCCTATCTATTCAGCAGGATTATACATCATCTACATCTCAAAAAACTTAGGATAAACGAAAGCAGAGGACTACACAATATAATTAGAATTTAACTGCTTGCCAATCCTAACGGGTCTAGATCCTTCCGGTCGGTAGCTGAAGCTGTTAATCTAAACTTCACAAAATCCACAATTCCACCACTAACACAAGCGGATGGTTCAATTGCAACAACAGACATAGAAAAAGCAAATCTACTAGCTGAACAATTAGCGTCCCACTCCACTGTCGATTTTCTGAGAAAGGCACCACCCACTATTCCCACACAAAAATTCTCAATGCCGGTAATTACTCCTCGACAACGTCTAGTCAGGCGAATTTCGAAATAGCTCAATATCAACAAGGCGTCTGGTCCTGATAAAGGGCCTGTCATCGTACTTAAAGAGTGCGCGAAAGAACTCGCACCAGTATTTTGCAGACTTTTCAACCTGTCTTACAAGAAAGCTGGTTTTCCTTGTTGTTGGAAGATTGCTCGCGTTGAGGCCTATTCCAAAAAGGGCAACAAAAATCTTCCAAATAACTATAGACCAGTCGCTTTGCTATCAGTGATATCAAAAATCATGGAGAAAATCGTAAACCTCCATAGCTTTTGCCTTCTGTCGTATGTCACCCATATTTGGAATAGCGTAATCGAGAATCATGGAGAGTCAAGAGCTGTTGCGCTTGATATTGCTTGATATTTCTAAGGCCTTTGACCGGCTGTGGCATGAGGGCTTTCTGGCCAAAATTTGATGCTATGGCTTGTCAGATCATTTTTGTGTATGGATTTCCAGTTTCCTGAAAGAACGTTTCCTTTCACCATCAACACTGATGTTCCCCAGAGATCCATATTGTCTCCAACCCTCTTTTTATTTCATATCAACGATTTAATGGAAAAAATGAAGAATCCAATATATTGCTTTGCTGACGACAGCACACTTGTCTCGTCATTCTATGTGGATACCAGGATATCGGTTGCGGATGCACATCTTCATCGGCAGCAGGAGGTTGCATACCTTAAAAAAGATCTAGAAGTAATTTCGAGTTGGGTTCAATTCAATACCATGAAAACCCAAGCATCGGTTTTCTCCAAAAAAGTGAATATCTCTGAACTGGATATAATAATGTCAGGACAGACGTTTTCCGCTTCGATAAGTTTGTTGGGGATTAAAATGGACACCAATATGTCTTGGCACAATTATGTTGCTGGAATTGAAAAGGGGGCTTCTCAAAACTTGGAACACTATTCCAAACCAGAAAACTGTACACACCTCAGCAACTTTTGATGCTTTATAAAGCTCAGATCAGACCTGAATATTTTTCTCATGCATGGAGCTCCACCCCTAAGCATATCCTGAAGCTGCTGGATTCCATCCAGAAAAGAGCCATCCGCCTGATTGGATACGCAACCTTGATAGTCTAGATGATCGAAGAAAGGTTGAAGATTTGTCTCTCTTTTATAGATACTTTCACGAAAAGTATTCAAGGGACTTGGCACATTTGAGTCCATCAAAAGCGGTATATATCAAATATACGCGACGGACTATGGCTGTTCATCGTTTCGAGGTTTAACTCAGTACACCTTGAATTCCTCTGTTCAAGAACTGTTTCATTTGGAGAACTGCGTTCATGTGGAATAGACTTCCTAAGAACGTTTTTCCATCGATTCAAATCCAATGTGAATCACTACTTTCGCACAAGCACCGCTCTTAGAGCGCCTTAAGGTCTATCCTGTAGTGCTTGTGTTTTTTTCCTTGGAAAAAATCGTGGGGCACCCACTTTTCAAGATTTTTGACATTCCCAAAACGTTTTAAACTATCAAAACCCGCATGGGAGTTGACGCCCAGTTCTTTCGCCATCACGGGCACTGTTTGTGATGGGTCAGTCTACACCTGGGTCTCTCGATCCTCGTCCTGGACTACTGTAGGTCCACCACTTCAAAGCTCATCTTCGAGGCTAAAATTTTCGAAAAGAAATTTCACAAACTAACGACGAACAGTGCGTTCATTAACACTATCATTGCCAAATGACTGGCTAATTTTCGGGCATTTTCGGGAATTTTTGGGCATTTTCGGCAGTACTTTGGTTCAATTCGAATTGGTAGAGAAAAAATATCCGTAAATCGCTTAACGGCGTCATATAAGCTGTAATGAGGCAAAAATTAAAATTTGAAGAAAAAACTAAACAGCAACAGTTGCATGAATATTTATTGAAATATTGAGCTACAAAAGCACATGATATTAAAACGGACAAAAAATTTTAAACAACCCAATATTATTGATTCCTTGCTTATTGAGAAGAATTATTGATTCTTATGATTTTTTTTACTCATTTGGATTTTATTAAGTAGATCATAATTCATTGCTATCGAATATTTGGAACAAAGTGAGTATCATTCAATTCAGATTTTATTTTTGTGGAATACCATTTATGCTTGAATTTTTGGTAACGGGAGTGTATATTTTCCAAATTAATGTATTTTCAAATGCTGTATACTTTCGAAACTATTTGTTTCGGAAGTATTTCTATTGTATGATTCAATGTTTATAGGAAAGTAGTTGTTTCTAGGTTTTTTCCTGTTTGTGCCTGAAAGTTACTTCTTCGCATGATCTACACATCTTTGTAAAGAGTTAATTTTTGTACCAATAACACTTAAATATTTCTATGGATTTTTCAGGTTCTCTCGATGAACTAGGTCTCACATCTATGTACAAGTATTTGCAGAGGGCAAACTTGCCGATTGTTCCAAGTTATTTGACAAAAACCGATGAAGATAAAGCAACTTTCACCTTTGACTGGGTGAAGACTGAAACTCGCATTAAACAAATTTTTATGATGGATGTACTATTCGGAGCAGTAGTGGATGCAAATATTTACAATGGTTCTGAGAATGTAATTTACGCTGGACAAATTTATCAAAAATGTCCTCTACCCAGGTAAATATTGCAAATGTTTAACGTATATGTGTTTTTATATTTTTGTTAAAAGTGCCTCAAAGTTAATGAAAGGTTACAAATTTCTTCTTCCTGTTATACATGAAAGACGTAATTAACCGCACGCTTTTGTTTTATCAAGCCGCTGTTAGTTTTTGCACACAAAAACATTTCGTTTTAAAACCAAGTTCTAGTAGTTTTTTGAAATAATAAACTTTAGGAACTGGAAATTATGGTATTGTTTGACCTACCTGCCATGGGTGTATGTAGGGTAGGTAGGTAGGTATACCTATCTGGTCCTGATGAAGTGCCTGTCATCGTACTTAAAAAGTGTGCAGATAAACTCCAACCAGTATAGGTGCGAGTTCATCTGCAGGTTTTTGCATACGAAAACATTTTGTTCTAAAACCTAGTTCTAGTAGTTTCTTGAAATAACAAACTTCAGAAACTGGAAATTATGGTATTGTTTTATCTACCTGGTATGGGACTAGGTAGGGTAGGTAGGTATACCTACTTGGTCCTGATGAAGTGCCTGTCATCGTACTTAAAAAGTGTGCAGATGAACTCCAACCAGTATAGGTGCGAGTTCATCTGCAGGTTTTTGCACACAAAAAAATTTAGTTCTCAAACCAAGTTCTAGTAGTTTTTTGAAATAACAAACTTTAGAAACTTGAAATCAGTGTAGTAATGTCGTCTGAGGTACTTGGAGTAACTTCACCCTTAGCTCAAAAACTCCAAGCCGAATACATGGATGTGCTGCATGCTTTGCAGCTTGTAGAAGCTACCATACAGAGCATACAGGAAAAATGAGGCAACAGCTCTGACACCATTAAGAAGCTTTACAACCAGGCGGCTGATTGAAATGCCTAGGAATACAGCTTGACAAAAAACCGATCTGATGTACAGACTCACTAGAGGTCTATTATCGCATGTCAGTACATCCCGTTTCTATATTCCATTATGAATGAACTGACGGCAAGATTCCCCAAAAAGGAGATGGAATGTGTAGACAAGCTGCAACATCTCTGAACACCCGAAATAAAGGATGCCTACATTAGTGTCATTCTTCAAGGAGCAATCGAATATAAAAAAGATTTTCGGCCTTGAAAGGTGAGTTGCAAAATCAGAAACAAATGTGAAATCAAATCCCGAAAATAGGTTGCCCAAACAACCGACGCAAGCTCACAAGTATGTCGATTATCTCCCAAACATCAGGATATTACTGCAGCTGACGTGCACTCTTCCCGTGACTCCATATGATAAGGCATATTCTGCCTTATCATATGAAAAAGTCCTTATGTGAATCTTTGGTGCTTTCAGTTTTCAATTACGCGGATGTTCTTTGTGGCCCATGTTTAACCAAACAATACAAAAATAAAATTCAAAAAATTCAAAACTCGTGCCTTAGGTTGATTTTTGGTATTGGTCGGGGACACAGGATATCATATAAGCTTCAAGAAATTGAATGGCTGAACATGGAGAAAAGAAGATTACTTCTCGCTGTCTGTTTCTTCCATAAAATAATTGTAACAAAAAAACCTTTATATTTTAATAGGAAAATTACATATCGTACGGACATTCACAACCTGAATATTCGATATAAAAATGTGCTTTCAATGTCAAAATTCAAAACAGAAGTGTTCAGGCGGTCTTTCAGATATCAACTTTGTCAAAAGTATAATTCTGTCCCCAACTCCCTCAAGCAATTAAATTTCACAAAGTTCAAAACTAAATATAAAGACTATTTGTTCTACTAAAATTAAAGTGAGTTATTGACATCTTGTAAAAAATAGGTAAACTAAACTCTCTAGGTAAGGTGTTTGTTCGTATTTATATTTTAATATTATCATTATTTTCAACATTTTTTTTTCTTTTCTTTTCTTTTTTCTGTTTCCTTTTCAGG
>WOGR01004484.1:0-14684 GCA_015342045.1 Leptinotarsa lineolata | reverse complement strand
ATAAAATTGATCGTGTCTAGAGCGGAGTTGCCAAGTGTATTGGTTTTTAATATCCAATCACAGATCTGATGATCCAATTTGACAGACGCCATTTTTGTTATTGTTGTCAACTCGGTGTGAATACAAGTGTTACAATTATCTAATTAAAGAACGTTCTTTTTTTGTAAAAGGTAGGATACACAGCACAAGGATAATGTTGAAAGTAAAATGTTTTCCAAAATACATTTTGTGATTTCATTTTTTCTAATAAATCAAAATCATTACCATTATTTTGATGAATTTATCAATTTTGCTATAATAACTATTCATCACTTGGACCACTAGGGAATCAACATGAAGATCAAGCACATTATTCCAGAAAATGTCAAGAAACCCACAAAATTTAAAAGTCAATCTATTCTGATTCACTTGTAAAAAGCTTGCTGCAAGCATTAGTCACTACTCATAAATACACGCTTTTTTAATCAAAACTATTTTGAAAAATAACGCATCATCTTGAATCATCAAAGAAAAAAATATTAGTTAAAAAAATGGCTGGTTGGATGTTTTCCGTTGGCTGTTGGATGGCCGTATGTCCAAGCTAGTATACATTCACTCAAAGTATGTACTAACATTACTTTTTTTCATACATTTCATTCATGTGAAAATAAGTAAAATCTGGGCCCCAGATTTTACTTATTTTCACATGAATGAAATGTATGAGAAAAAGTAATGTTAGTACATATTTTGAGTGAATGTATACTATCTTGGACATACGGCCAATGTACAGGTACCAGGTGCTGAAGATAGGTGAAAACAGTGCTTACATTTCTTTTAACCTCAAAGCTGATTTTTATGTAAGTTTTAAAAAATACGGTTGATAATTAAAAATCATTAATCACATTTTCCATCAGTGGTAACTTTTACTAGACGCTTTAAAGCTCTCAAAAGAATAATGTAATTTTACTTATAATCTCAGTCTTAATTTTTATTTCAATAAGATGAATAAAACACTTTTTTTGTCTAATTCTTACGACCGGTTTCGGGGTTTAGCCCATTATCAAGTAAAACTAACTCACAAACTTTTTGGAGTGCGCATACGAATTACATGGGGGTTACAGGTAGCCTGGGAGGCTAGGTACTGATTGAATAGGGGTACCAACTATGAAATTATAGAGCTTATCGGGGTTACCAAATTGATAAATTCAAGAGTGGACACCTACATAGATCGAGTTGCTCGTTTAGGGGTATATAATTCGGGTTTTTTATTGATTTATTATGTTCCATATGCTTAGAATTTTGAGATTATCTTTACTTATCTTGTGTTTTGTTTCTTGAAGATGTGTTTGAGTGAAATACAAAAAAATATCATGTTGAAATCATTGAATTGTTTTCTGTAAAAATTTTTATAACAATAACAATTTAATATTTTTCGCGGAAGACATTAAAAATGTGTGGAATAATATAAAAACATCGAAAAGCACTCAACCTAAAATTTAAGATGTTTTGCAAGCGAACAAAAGTTACAATATATAACAACAAAAGGCTTGAGAGAAGGTGAAATATCGGTCCCAACAGAATTATTAGATTTTTACTCTACTCTGATAGCTGGTAGTAATCACTCCATCACAGCAATTCCATTATTACTTTGCCATTTTGATGGCGGCATTTGTAAAACTCAAAAATTCATTTCAATAAAATGCTTGGAAAAAGGTGTTGAACATGATTCACCATCCCACACAGATATTGTAGTATATGATGGGTTCTTTATTTCACACAATGAAGAATGTCGTAAAACATTTGGCAAAAAAATGATACAGTTTATCACCCAATTGAATGCAACACAATATGATGACATTTTTGATCAATACTTTTCTCCTTCAATGGGCTTGTTTCATGCTATTGAAAATGATACTGGTTTGCTTATAGACTGATCAAGTTAGGAGTATATTATACTTATCAAGCCTAATCGGTCCCAAGATTTCTTCATATTTGCAGAAAAAAGAACAATTCGAAAAGCAAGATTTTAAATTGGCCGCGAGTCTGTTGACCAATAAAATTAATTGTGTCTACAGCGGTGTTGCCATGTGTATTGATTTTTAATATCCAATCACAGAACTAAAATATAGTGATCCAATTTGACAGACGCCATTTTTGTTGTTATTTTTGTCAACTCGGTGTGAATACAACTGTTATAATCCCATTTTTTAGTTAGAATTTTCTAATTGAAGAACATTTTCTTTTAAAAAAGGTAGGTGTCTCGGCGGGTGTTTATTATTTTAACAAAATACGAAGTTATGTGTCGAAACATTGTCTTATACATTAAAGTGAGACAGCTGACTGGGTGGCAATATGGCTAATATACCAGTAACGATGAATTTATTATTTTTGGCGGGTGGCATGAATGCATAATTGATTTCTTTTATTAGGGTTTATCAGCCTTTGATAGCCATTTGAAAATACAGCTCGTTAAAATAAATTCAGAATCATTTTTAGAAATAACTTGTACTCTATCAGTTATCAAAGCATCAATTATTGAGCATTTTTATGCTCAATTCGTGGATTCGAGCGATCTTATTATTGTATATTCATCTGTTTGCTAGCTATATTCTTAAATAAATAAATGAATAACTACAGGTTTTAATTGATCGTTCATTTTATTAGATAAATGAAATACCCATATCACAATTTATTGGTTTATTCGACATTGAAATTGTATATAATATCGGGTCCACTCTGTTTTTGCAACATTGAGTTTCAACTTTTTCTTAACTGACAGCTCGCGTAAGAACGATTAGTTTTTTCATCGGGTTTAATTTGTGTGTGTTTTAAAAGTGTTTTTGAAATATATTTGACTATTAATATGGTGCATTCTTGTGCTGCTCTTAAATGTGCGGAAAGGTACAAGAAAACAGAAAGCGCATTGGAATTTTATAGGTGAGTTAGGTTTCGTTTAATCTTGATTATATTTATAAATAACATATTTCATACTACGAGTTTTGGTTCCCAAAGGATAAAATGTATAAAATCATAGTTTAGGTAAATATTTTGTTATCTTTCGATTTTGTGTACTGATTTTAAATATATAAGTTATTTCCAACCATGATTTTCGTGTACATTTCATTTCATGCGGAGAATTTTTTCATTAATTTAAACGTTAACGAGTTCATAAACACTTCCACTATTAAAATTTCTGTAATATCAACATGAAAATATCTACTGCTGGAGATATTTTTAAAATAAAGTTTTAATTACGTTTTGTGCTATTTGGATCCCATGTATGATTAATTCTCCCTTCCAATGCATTTCTTGCACTTGTTTCTTAGATTTAGTTATCGAAAGTGACTGATATTTTACTCTGAATCACGAATGAATCAGAAACGCTCCGCGAATTTTACGATTTGACAATGTTGATTATTTGTATTGTTCCTATTGGTCAATCGAACAAGAAGCGGGACTAGGTCCGTGACGTCACGAGCCTAGAAAATCCGATTTTTAATAATTAATTACGGAAAAACGACGGTATTTAGAGAGCTGAAACAAAGTGCACTGTTTTTCCATTTTGAAATTACTATCAAATGAATTGTAAACCAAAAATCATGAAACAGGCCCATTGATTTATTTCTTCAGTGAAATGAAGGGTCTATCAAGTTGGAATCCAAGGTACTAAAGTCACCATTTGGTGATTTATTCTTTGATGATATGGTGGCTTATTTGTTAAATATCTAAAAGTTTCTATTCAGGTCATATAAAATGAGTTTTTTCATGAGTAAGTGCAATATTAAATTAAATGAATTCAATGAGCTCACGAGGCTGCAGGGTTTTCCAAAGATTTGGGAGAAATGGACAGGTCAAGACGGCTCCCAACCAAAAAATATTACATTCTTCAGGAAAATTTGAAAAATTCACCACTTCATTTTCGCCAAACACTTTACAAAAACGGTATACGTATTTCACTATAAAAAAATTTTTTCAGATGTGTTTCATATCGTTTTTTAAAATGTAATGATATGTGGGAAATCTACACCGTTGACGGTGAATTGATTCAACTCAGGTTTTTGTACCGACCTAAAATAATCCAACTAGATACGAATTGCATTATTAGTTAGCAGATTCAGCAAAAAAAAAACTATTCTAAAAGATTGAGTTTCAAATCTTTATCTTGAAATGTAATAAATCATAGCCACAATCGAATCCATATCCCTCTCTCAAAATATGGTTTTCAAATGATGAATTTGTCTTCTAATTCGTAAAACTATTTCCGTGTTCTTTCATTCCTTTTGGAGCAATCATTCTCGTTTGACCGGTATAAAATTTGGAGCAAGTCAACTTGTATAATCCCGCTTTATCCAACACGGATATTTTATAAAGTCGTTTGTTTATCCATGGTTCTCTTCGCGAAAAATTTTTAAAGAAGTTTTGGAGAGTGTTTTAATGCATTGTTTCAGATATTTGAGTTGGTCTCAAAACATTAGTCCTGAAATTGTCGAGGCTAGAAGACTGACTTTTTCTTTCACAAATATGTGACAGTATTTTGGTTTTGAGCATGCAGAAGTGCTAAAGGGTAACACTTTTTTATTTCTCTTTAAGAAAAGGATGTCCATATCATTTCAACTCTGAGCTCTTAAAGTTAGCACATGAGTCATGAGTTTGAATTCAAAAATTTATAAAATATGAGTTTACAGAAAACTCAAATTCAATTTTGAACTGATAATATTGATCTGTATCTCTAGCCTTTGGTACCAGGAATTATGGATTTGTCCACCTCAAATTCATAATTAACCAACAGCTACAGTTTTGGAGTGGAATTATGAGGTATTCTCATAATCAAAAACCCCAGAGATTCAAAGTGTATCCCTTCAGGACTCTTGTTGTCGAGTAATCATAGGTTATGAAGGAACAATGTATTTCTTCCACTATATTAATTTTTGTTAAAGAACATTATTTTTGTAGATTTTTTCAACTATACCCGCATCTTTGGTTACTTGAAGATGCTTGTACTTCTTCCCTTCACTCTCTTGTATTCATAAATGAGAGTTTTTATTGTTCACAGATTTTTGCAGTGAAATATCACATCGAAGTCATTTCCATTTATAATTGTTTGAATTAGTTGAACACGCCGTTTTGCAGGAAATGATTTTTCACCGCGTTTTTGTCACAAATTCTAATATATTGAGTGTTTTGAAATAATTTGTGGTAAAATAATTATCTATTTTACTGATTTTCTAGAGATTTTTTCCTTGATTTTTAATCAATAGCTAATGAATATGTCAGTCAAATATTTTGAAAATATCCCTTTTATGTTAATGATTTGATAAAAGATTAATCCAGGAGAAAATGTAAAAGATTTTTTTTTATTTTTTAGAATACTGAAAGAAAGAATATGAAATTTTCATTTCATGGCCTAAAACCTTTTTTGGCTTTTAAATAAATAATTAGAAATGCTTGAGATTAGCAAAGTTCATATTATCGTTTAAAAAATAACTTTTTTAGCTGTATAAACTATTTCATTCTGGTAGATAGAATTTCATTAGAAAATTGTTTGTTTTTTGTAATGTATTAATAATAATTTTGACTAGGAATAATTATAAAGAGCGGACCAGTTGAAACACAGCAATACCCATTTTTCACGCCCTTTTCCTATTTTACCTTTAAGAACTCTTTCAATTGTGATATATCATTATTTCTGGTGATTTATTCGAAAGGTCTGAGAAAACAGCGTGAAATATGTTTTTGGCTTGAGTAATATTCTAGGAAATTGTTATGTAATTTGAAAATTTATACTTTATACATTGTTGTTTTAATGTGATTTATGTGCACGTGTTATTTATTGATTGTATGGACTTCAATAAAAATTTATCATTAGAATGATTTTCTTTTCCAAGTACTATTTAGCATTCATCACACAATTCTCAAAAATCTAGTTGCATTCATGGCATGGAACATTTTTAGGTTCAATAAGGGAAATTTTGGTGATAATTATTTTAAAAAATAATTGGAGCTAACACTCATTCGAGATTGATTCGCCTTCGGCTCGTGTCGTAATGATTCAAGCGAGTAATGATCGTTTTTCGCGAGTATAATACTTTCTCTACGATTTTATGACAGGAATATTGAAACAAGATTATTTGTGAAAGAAATTTCGAATCAAAGTTAGTAATGCTATTTTCCACGCGTTTATTGTTCCTGACCACTATATTGTTCCTGACCACTATATTGTTCCTAACCACTACTCCATACTTACACAAGTCAGTCTCAGTGAGTTTCTAAACACTTTCATTTTGTTATCAAGTGACGAAGTTTTGGAAAATATCAATTTTTTCAGCACATTACCTCCCTCAGATAAAATACACTTGTGCCAGCGTTTTTTCGAATCTTTGAAGCAGTTCTGATATGCCCTAGTAGATCACCTAAGCGGATTTTGGGACGGAAGTTGCTTATCAGTGTTTGCGGCAACGTTATCGCTGATAACGAGAGTCGAGCTCGCTTGGAATGATAAGAGAACAATAATAATTAGGTATACAAGATGTTGTTTCAAAACATATTGCAGCGTTAAAGAAAAAACCGTGAAGAAAAAAACATGGCTGCCAAGGAGGTACACAAGGTGCGTGCAGCGTTATATACATCGCAATATATAGAGTGTTGTGTGCAGCGTGAGAAAAAAATGGCTGTTTGCGTTAAAGAAAAAAATATGGCTACCATCGAGGTATACAGGGTGTGTGCAGCGTTAAAGAAATAACATGGCTGCCAACGTTAAAGACAAAAACATGGCGGCGGACATCGAGCGGAATATACAGGGTGTGTCAAAATACATCATTCAGGAAAAAACATGACGTCAGTGTGTACAAGGTGTGACAAAATACATTATTTCAGAAAAAATTCAACAGTTCAACAGGGCTCCAACGTTTTAATGTGCGATCCATCAATGTTTACAGGGTACGTCAAAATACAGCATTCGAGAAAAAACACGACGTCACGGTGCACAAGGTGCGAGAAAAATACATCATTGAAGAGAAAAAATGCCAACTCAACGGGGTCTAACGTTTTAATGTGCGATCCCTCAGTGTCTACAGGGTGTCTCAATTTACATTATTTAAGAAAAAACATGACGTCAGTGTGTACAATGTGTAGCAAAAATACATCATTTAAGAAAAAACATGACGTCAATGTGTACAAGGTATGATGAAATGCATTATTTGGTAAAAAAGATGGCAGTTTAAAGGGACTTCGAAGTTTTAACGTGCGATCTGCCCATTCAATTTTTTAATGAGGAGCGTATACAGTGTGTAACTCATTTGAAATCTGTACTATCATAGGTGTTATTGTAAGCCAAGTTGTTATCATCAGGAGATGACGAAGAAAAAAACATAGATGGCGCGCGCAACATGAAGAGTGAGATAACGACGACTGGAAAGGCTTGATGTTTTTACGAGCGATCCAACATGACAGAAAGACTACATTATTTACCGTCGATGATGGTGATCAATACATTAATAAACAAAGTTTCGGATCTTCACGATTCATCGAAAAATAAAACTTCCGGTTTATAAAAATTGAGATAGAAAAAAACTAATGGTGAATTCGGATTGCCCATATCGAGGAGAGTCCAAATATACAATAAAATGGCCATTTCCGGTCGTCCGATTTCGATAATTTCGACATCAATGGATTATTCAAGGCAGAGTGCTCGTTCGAAAAGTACCTCAAACGAAATATCCACTGCGAAGAATTCAATGTCACAGCGTAGATAATGTCACCGCCAATGTTGAAAATAATTTTTGTGCTCATCCTGATTCGAAAATATATCAATTCATTTGAAAGAGCTGCAATTAATGATTTTAAAAGAAAAGAATCCGTAAAATACAGTGTTCAGTTTTGTATATGAATAATTGAACCTATTTCGTGTAGTCATTTGTGCGGACATTGAGTGGAATATACGAGGCCTCTCAAAAAATACTTGATTTGAGGAAAAAGGTGTACAAGGTAGGGCAAAAATACTTCTAGTAAAAAACATGCCATTAATGTGTACAGGGTACCTCAAAATACATCATTTGAGAAAGAAAAGAATGGTAACGAGGATCTAGCGTTTCAACGTGTGATATAACATGCCAGAAGGACATTGAGCAGCATCTTTGTTGATCAAGTTAGCAACATCAGGAGTAGTTGATGAAGAAGACTAGGTGTTAATTTATGATATCTTGATGCGCATATCGAAAATTTCAAAAAGATAATACGATAAAGCGTGCAATTTTGTCACGAATATCGCATCAAAAAAATTATGAAAATATGCGAAAAAGCGTTCAATTTTGTCAACTTGTTGTCCTTGAGTTTTTTTAGCGATTCGGTTTTTATCTCCTCTATCGTCGCAAAACGCGTCCTTTCATGAGTCTCTTCAATCTTGGGAACAGAAAAAAGTCGCAGGGAGCCAAATCTGGTGAATACGGTGGCCGAGGCCTGACCTGTGGAAAGCTTGTACCACTTGTGTTAACACTTTTCTGACTCGGAGTACAATCACCGTATGCCACTGTCAACATTTTCCAAGTGTTTTTGAGCACTCAATTCCATTTTTTACATAAAATGTTATGAAAATTCTTTGATCCATTTTTTTTCGATAACAAAAAATCGCTGAACACGCAAAACACTTGTTACTTTTATGCCTCTCACCAATAAACTAAACATGCTAAATAGCTGGAAATGTGAGCATATGTTCGAGATGAGTGTACCAACATGAAAAAATCTCTAATCGAACATTCAATCTTCGTATATTCTAAAAAGAACTCTCAGTTCAATGATCAAGTTTAACGTTCGAAAACATATTTTGGCTGTCATACTAGGCTTTTATTAATAGTAGATTATTCAACGAGCAAGATTAATCGTGAAAATCATTCAAGCAAGTGATGACCATTTCTCATAAGTAGAATACTATACTTTTTCTACGACTTATATCAGAAATATTTCAAAATAAGATTCATTTGTGAGGAATATCCCGACAGTAATTACATTCATTTTCATAAGTTACCTACCTAAAAAGCCGACAGCATCCATCGTGGTTATTTTCGTCAGCTTTATTTTATGATAAGGAATAATCTTCTATTTTAATGTAAATGAAAGATGGCAGTTTCGTTTTGGCCGAAAACAAATTCTATTTTTGTTTGGCGGCATGTAAGTAAGTAGTCTTTATTGAATAGGAATAATCCTAATATTAACAATACATAGTTGAAATTGTACAAAAGATGAATAAATGAATAAATACTATATCAAAACACAATACAATAAATGAATCCATGTATAAATCTAGAATGAAAAACATTGTTAAAAATAAACCAAGTAAGATTGAGATACCACGAATATCGACACTATACAATAACCGACTTAAACGAAAATCATTTACAGTTGACCATATGCTTTTTTACCAATTTACTGTGTAGAACTAGGTCAGGTCGCTTAATACACTGAACTTCATGTATCCGAAATCATTCATTCATGAATTCAGTTGCGTATCTAAGGTGTTATCACAGTATTACATATAGCTAATATAGTTATATAGTATAACAATTTTCAATTGAAGGTGATTCATATACAGATTGAACAGAGAACTAACGGCAACAATGTTAAATGTTATAACTAAATTCTTACCGGGGTCATTTTTATTGTCTATGCATCGCCATTGTAAATAATTGAAAAGTAAGACGATTCCATAAAATCTGCCCCCCGTAACAAGATAGCTTCTGCATATCGATAGGATTTACGAGCGAATAGGTGAACCAGTTCGTTAAATACTTTGAAACATCGGTAAACTGATCAACACTTCGCAGGTCTATTATATTTGCGTCCATAAAATGCCATAAACTGTCGATCGGTTTCTTCAGTATCAAGCATCCTCATCTGCATGGGCGTGTGTTCTGTTTCTTCAATTTTTTCAACAATAAAATGTTATATATTACTCTCAAGATATTCTTCAAAGAATTCCATTCGCCAAAAGTTCCATTTCATGGACTGATCTGGTGATTTCTCCCATCTTGCCACCGAAACACATCACTTCTTTTTTTGCAATGTGCATGTCTATACGATCTGTCATTTTCGATATATTTCAAATGGCGACATCTGTTAATCAACAGTAGAAGTTGAAATCGTCTATTGAGAATATTTTTTCAAATTCACCTGTAATTTCCAAAGGATTCACTGAAAATAACTGCATCCAACTCAAGTATTCACCTACATGTCCAGAGGGTAAAGGAACTAGGCTACATCCCGACTTAAACGAAGACGGTCGATCGGAAGCATCCACCCTTAACGAAATTCCCAATGGGAAAAATAAAATAAAATTACAACTAGCACAAACTTTTTATTTATATCCAAAACTATGAATCAACATGTGAATTTCATAATAATAGTTTCATATTAAGATATTGATATCCAACTGAAGTATTTTTAATTGTAAATAAATACAAAAAATAAAACCGTCGCTAACTGCTGTTGATCCCTCGTTCGTCTAACTGTATAAATCGTCCTCGGGATCATCTTGGAAGTTGGCCTGGTCCCCGCCGGTGCCCCCGGGCGCGGCCGGCCCCCCGGCAGCTGTCGGGAAGCGGAAGTTCGTGCCGAAGCCTCGAGACTGCTGCAGAGTTTGCGCGAACATTTCGTATTTTCTGATATCGTTATCAGAAACTGACCTTCGGGCAAAGCGCATGGCTTCTTCGAAGTGGGCCCTGGTGATTTCTGGGACTGGATCGTCTTCGTCCAACTGCAAGAAAAACGTTTCAAACTTAGATACGTCCATTCAGGAAAACTATAATCCCTTGTACTTTCCTCCATAAACTTTTATACTATAGAAGAGCCCCAAAATAATTCATCATTATCCAATTGATTAATAGAAGTAAACAAATAAGCATGTGTTAGGAATCGCATGTTCAAAGGTAAGACCCCCTTAATCCCCAGTTTGCACAAGTACCTACTACATAGTTATAAATTTGTTAGGGCACGTTAGCTGGTTAACAAAAAAAACCATTCGGACTTATTTGTTACAACTATTGACTGAATCTATAAACAAAAAAGCACTCACGTCCATCGCAATATTGGGATTCATCGCCCTCTCCCTTTCCCTTCTGATTTCGCTCTCGATGCTCTGCCTGATGGCCAACTTGCATGCGCGCTGGCATATTTCCGTCAGATCAGCGCCAGAGAAACCGTGCGTCACTTTGGCTATGTATCCTAAATCTACTTCCTTGGCGATAGGAGATTTCCTCAGGTTCGATTTGAAGATGGCCTCTCTAGACTTCTCATCTGGCAACGGGATGTAAATCAACTGATCTAACCTACCAGGTCTCAAAATGGCAGGATCGATGATATCTAGAAGAGAGAATATAACAATATGAAATTTGAGGACAGATTTGATATGACCAACACTGTAGTGATGAGGAGACAATAACTCCGGAATCAGTAAATAAAGATTCCATAGGGAGTTGAATTGAGAGGAAAACACTCGTTTTCTTTTGATTATTACAATGGACGATAAAAAAAGCATTAACTCACCAGGTCTGTTCGTTGCACCAATGATGAATACGTTCTTTTTGGCACCCATGCCGTCCATTTCTGTTAGAATTTGATTGATAACTCTGTCTGCTGCACCACCAGCATCGCCTACATTGCCACCTCTCGATTTCGCAATGGAATCCAATTCGTCGAAGAACAATACACAAGGAGCTGCAGATCTTGCCTGAATAAGAAAATAAAAGTGTTGATGTGGGTATTGTAACCACAAAAACACCGAAGGGCAAAGTACTTTCACCCCCTTTTAAAGTGTTCAACTATAATTGACAGTTTGAGGGAATATTTAAGGAATAAATATCTTTCCTTGATTCTGAGTTATAGTGAGATATAGTGTCTTTGATACAATAATAATAATAATAATAATAATAATAATAATAATAATCTTTATTTCAAAGAGTGTTTTTACACAAATTGGCGAAAAACAAAAAAATAAAACAGTTGTTGTACATACAGTTGTTAGAAAAATTACTTATTCAAAATTTTTGTCATATCTTCAATCTTTTTTATTTACTAGAAACTGATCATCCTTCGGTTTGGTAGAGCAGTTTCGACTACATTGGAGAAGAATAACTACGAGTAAAGTGTTAGTATATTCATCCCTCAATGGGTGATAATAGAGACCCTTCGTTGATGTGACAACATTCTGTATAGGTCTAGCTCAAATTTCTCTTTCAAAAAGCTTCGAAGGCATGGTTATCAAAGACCGACAACGAATAAATTAGACAATCCAATAGTAACTGCATATTGGTATGGATGGTAGATCCCCAATTTGGTGTCAGTAATCTCCATAACATTCAAGTGTTCACGATGAAAAGGTATATTGAAGACATTATTTAGCAGGATATCATGAATCTCTTGCTGTCCAACCATATAGTAACTGCATATTGATCGCCGATGCCACGTTGTAGGTTGCGAATTTGCTGTCAGTAATCTCCAAACCGATCAGGCTTTTATGTTGAAGAGGTGTATTGAAGACGAACTATTCCAACTGGATATAATGGAATGTTTGCACTCAAACCCATTTGACCAAAGATGTGAAAGGTCAGATACTTTGACAAAAAATAGAAGGTTTATTAATGTTGAAGAAGAACTGGTGAATTCGTCTAATTCTGAATAGGTTTCAATTCTGTTGAAAGATATTTGGTCATCTCCAAAACTGAACCGACTCATCGACGCTCGAACAGTTACCTTACTTGAAAAAATGTCTAATGATCACGAGTCATACACAGAAGAGATCGATGATGACTCAACAGACTCTAATTCTGCCATTCATTAACAAAAATCTCATATACCTCTATATACCACTGGTTGTTTGAAGCGTGCACATTTCAGTAGGAATACATCATCTCAAGAATTTCCACTTTAAATTGGTGCAACTCTAGCTGAATGTACTTCATTACTTCCGGAGAGTAGAGTAAAATTGAAATGCCAACTACATTTATAGCATCAACTTTGTTTCATCTCCTCAGTTTCGATTACCAGATTTATGGAGTTTGAGCTAATATTCACCACACAAAAAGTTTATCAGAATACCATTTCTTCTGCTTCATGGAAAACTTGAAAATATGCATAGTCCTTGGGGTGAAGTCAGTCTCATCAGGTAACACGCTTAAAATTTCTTCAAAATCCAAATCGTCCCCCACTAGCATAGAGGTTGATCTATCAATATCTAGATGTTTTCAAAAATATATATAACAATTGGTAATTAACAAGTCAAAAATAATATTTCATCCTCTCAGGTATGTCAAAGGTGCGATCTCTTTTCCTTCTTTTCATAAAAGAGGGCATATACTTCTCCACTCATAGGCGATTTTCGTGAAATTGGTGAAATGTGAATCGTCGTAATCGTGCCACGTGCCAGTGTAGGGATATCTGCAGTATGCTGTGTAATGCTCATATTTAATCCATCTAGAGGAAATTTGATAGCAACATTTAACTTGCTCATAAATCTTTCTGTTAAAGAGAATTTTTCAAAATGAATTACTAAAATACGGGAAAACTTATGGATTGATAGGAACTTTGAACATTTTCTTCTTTCCTTGCAACAACTCGAACGTTCGCCACTGCTGTCTTCTTCCGAATGTGTCTAGTGAAGTACAGTCCACCTTTTATCCGTTTGAAATAGGGAGAAAAGTGAACATAAAAATTCTGTTCTTTCGCCTAGTGTAATATTCTAAGTATATACCCCAAGCACAGAATGGGGTGCAAACCCCAATAGTCGAAGAAAAATAGTTGAAGAAAAATAAACAATAAAGTTCCGAGTATCCATTTAACGTTCCAATTCAACTATATCAGGACAGGCGATCAACTGAAAATTGAAAAATAAAAATAATGGAAAGCCAATATAAGCAATGAACAATTGTTGTATATGCTCCAAACACTCATTGAGAGGAACGAAATCAACAAAGAAAAAATTAAAGAGACAATATCAAGAGAGATAAAGGAGTTGAAGTAGAAATTCCAGAATGAGTTGATTTCAAAATGTTCAGTTAAAACAACAAAATGAACAAATTATTAGCAAGCTGGTGAATATGGAACAGAAAATAAAGAAATTCAATTTGGTGTTTCACGGAATGAAAGAAGAAGATGGAATCACAGATATAAACAAACTTCTAAAAATCATTAATGAACATATTGAAATCAAATGCGATTTCACAGACATAAGAGATGTATTCAGAATTGGAGAATCATGTCAAGAGGAAGTTCGCCCACTGGTCGTTGAATGCGTCAATTATAAGATAAAACTAGAGATATTAATCAAATCCATGTGTAGATCATTCGAAGAAGTAACTTTCAGACACAAAATGGAAGGAAAAGGTCTTCTGAAACAGCTACTTTCATATAAACATGGTGTCTTCCTGGACCTCAGTAAAGCGTTCGACTGTGTTGATCATTCCATTTTACTTCGAAAGCTTTCCAATTACGGAATAAGAGGAAATGCCTTGAATCTCTTAAAATCGTAACAGGAAGCAAAAAGTAGATATCAGGCAACAAAATAATACTTTTTTCTCAGACTTCACTGAAATAGAAAAAGGCGTACCACAAAGAAGTGTACGTGTGCTATTTATTATATACATAAATGATTTCTCTGAAATTTACAAACAATCAAGTACTAATGTTGTAAGCTATGCAGATGATTCCAATCTCATTGTACC
>WOGR01004483.1:0-14684 GCA_015342045.1 Leptinotarsa lineolata | reverse complement strand
ATTCTATTCTATTCTATTCTATTCTATTCTATTCTATTCTATTCTATTCTATTCTATTCTATTCTATTCTATTCTATTCTATTCTATTCTATTCTATCCTATCCTATCCTATCCTATCCTATACTATCCTATACTTCCTATACTATCCTATACTATCCTATCCTATCCTATCCTATCCTATCCTATCCTATCCTATCCTATCCTATCCTATCCTATTCTATCCTATCCTATCCTATTCTATTCTATTCTATTCTATTCTATTCTATTCTATTCTATTCTAATCCATTCCATTCCATTCTATTCTATTCTATGTGAAGAACAAAACACATCTTGAGGATGCTAACTGAGGTATTGGCGATTTATGAGATATTCAGAACGGATGTTTCTCCAAATAAACAGTTTTCCATATTCTGCCATCCGTGAAAACTCACATTATAACACAAGACATTTGTTCACCTGGATGAAAAAAAAAGTATTCATGCGGCAATATATTATGAATGTTACAATCAGTTCATTTTGAATTCTGGGGTTGAAATATTGTTCTCGACAAATTTCAGAATATTTCAACAAGTGTTTGTACCTAGATCTCATCCTCATTAAGGCCCTGAAGTTTTCATCGGGATCATTAAGTCTTACCGTCCCTGAATCAATAGTTACCCTCAGTGCTGGTACTTTCATTAGAATTATTTGGAAAATCACTACCCCGTGTGCATAAAATCATGAAATTTCCTGATCATTATTGCCACAATATGATGTTGACATCAAATTAATTTCATTTTCAGGAACTGGACTACCACATACAGACCAATAACATTCCAACAACCTATACTAATCCCATCAAGCAGGTAGGAGAAAAGGGTCCAATACATACCATCCCAGCTCCCAATTTGAGTTTGAGAGATAAACCAATAATAGTGGAAGAGGTTCGGAATGAAATAAACTACCAACAACCTCCGACATATGTGAAGGTGGAGCAGAGTCATCAGTACCAAGTTACCGAACATCCAGAACCTAACCCTAGCCAGAAATTTTTCAGAGCACAGCAACAATATCAACAGATACAGCAACAACACTTAGAACAACAACAATTACATCAACAACAATTACAGCAAAACCAGTTACAACAGCAGCAGCAGCAATTGCAGCAACTAGAGATTCAACAACAGATGCAGCTCCAACAAAGGCCTTCTATCCAACAAAATGTTCATAATCCATTTGAAAGTCAATCTCAACAAACATATCCTTCACAGAACACCCAACAGAATCCTTCCCAAGGAGACATTATTTTAAATAACAATTTGCGTCCGCAGGAACTTTATCAGTTGATAGAATCTGCATACCCCAAAGAACACCAACAACAGCAAACACAGCAGTTATCTGATTATCAAACACTTTTGTCACAGCAAATCTACCAACCCGAAGTGGGCCTATCTGATCATCTACAAGAGTCAGAATCGGGTCAAGTTGCATTCCAACCAGAATATCATTCTTTCAACTACGATGAGCAAGCTCACCAAAAAAGCTTGTCCAAAAAACAGCTATCCTCTTTTGTTTCAGCTGGTCATAATCTCCACACTGGCGCTGATGAGTTACAATACATTCCTGCTTCTAGGGGGTCAGCAGAGCAAATAGCTCAATCCGAAATTGTACAAAATTATTTTGAGAAACGTGCTGATGTCGTTGATAATGATGTCGAACCTGATGCTAAATCATCTTCCAATAAACCAAAGGACAAAGAAGAGCAAACCCTGCTGAAATCCTCTTATTATTCTTCCCTTCCAAATAAGGAAGCAGCCGAAAGATTGGCACAGCTGCAGGCTGCAGGTAAGGTTAATAGTAACCTGATGAAAATTTCCACAAATTCACAAAACTCTAATGAGCCCATAATCATACTTGACGATTCCACAATAGACGATGGTGGTGATACAGAAGAAAATAGGAATGGAAACAATATGAATAGACAGTCGGTGGAGTACGAAGAATATTCTGATGAAGATGATACTACTTCGGACGAACCTAGTGAGGAATTTGGTCATAAAATACAGACTAGGGAGAGATCGGAATGAAAAGTTCTGTTATCGTGACTGACACTTCTTTATTTATTTTATTTATTTCACTCTCTTGCCTGTTGATTAATTTATTACCAAAATGTTATTTTCTATTAAAAAATTGTTACATGAAAATGTCTTGAAATTGACTCGGATGAAACGACAAGTATTTCTATAAAAAAATCGAACCATCTCTCACCCATTCTCGATGCTATAGAAATATTTTTTCAAAATATTCGAACGGAATCAAATCGAAAGTAGTCTAATAATTTTTAGTTTTGACGTATGTCATCTTCATTACAATCGACAGAAGGATGTGATTTCTTACAAAAAACACATTTTGATGATTCCTTATTATCAATTGATCCGGAAGCAATAGGTACGGAAGAAAATATTATATAATTTTCTTTCTGTTCCTTGTTTATGTCGTTTGCGTTTTTTTAAACTCCATAAGAAATTGTGTCGGTTGTTAAGAGCAGAATGTAAATCATAATTAGAACTGCGCTGCCATACTCGCGAAGTTTTCTCTGGTAATCAAGATTCTACCAGGGTATATAGCATTGCCGCTCATTTATCGAAAGTATCTCCCAAGGTTTCCAGTGATCTGAGCTGAGATTCTATTGCTGAGTTTCAATTTAAAATTTAAATTCGACAAAATCAATCTCAAAAGTTGTCGTACATAGAACTTAACCAACAAATCGTCCCTACCGAAACCATATTTGAAAATTTCAATAATCTTTGGGAAGTTTTCAACAGTGGAAAGATAACTTTCTACTAGCTATCTGGCTCAAGGTTTCAAAGAATTTACTTGAATAAAGTATTGAAACTTTACTTCGTTATCTATAGAATCATCGTCGTGTATTCTTTTAAATTGGCCCCAGAAAAATAACCAATGTTCAATTTCACCATCTTTTGAGTTCCATCAATAGCAATTTCATATTCCGTTCAGTGCTTGTTCTAATACTAAATATTTCAGAGCGAGAATTCTTATTCAAGCTTTCTACTTTAGCCTTAAGTCTATTGTACTTCCCTGAATATTCATCAGCTCGTAAAATTTCGGAATCAACATTGTCAATTGGCGTATCATCTTGCAACATTAAATCAAATAAATGTCTATCCAGTTCCGTCATGGTTTCCACCTTCAACTCCAGAACTCCCGGGTTTCCCTATAGATCAGTTATGTCGTATCTTGGACTCGATCGATTGTGGAAATCTTTAATTAGGAGAAATCTGAAAATTTGACAATATTCTAAAATTGATGGAGGCAACTCGGCAAAAAAAATTTCAAATTGGCGGCACTTTCGGTTATACCAGAAGTAGGTGTCAACTTCGTTATTCTAAATGAAATACCCGATATGTCATTACATTTTTGGATTTCATATCAGAATCTTAATACTCTTTGTACATAACATCCTATATCTCAGTCTAATCGTTTTTGACATATATAAATTTTTGTGTCAAAAATTATGTTTGCAACCCTACAATAATTATACATTTTTCCTACAAAAGAACCTCCACTTTATGTTTTTGTCGGATTCCTTGTAGAGTAGAATCAAATATAATAGTCTCAATATATGAAAATTAGATTATAAATAATACAGGGTGGTCAAAAAAGAAGAATTTAAATGAAATTTAATAAACCGTTTGAAGTAACTTTTTTCAAAAGGAAACCCTCCATTTTTATGATTCAATCGTATTATGCATTAAAAGTAAGGGTAACTTTGTATGAGGATACCTATTCCAAAAGTTAGTAGTTTTTGAAATATTTGCAATTTATTATTATTCTATCGCTATCGACAGAATACTTATACGTTTTCTAAATTTTGTCAGTTGGCCATTGATACGATAATGTCACTACTTGTCATTTGCAAATTGTCATTAATAAATCATGCAGGAACGAGTAAATCACACAAACGAAGATTATTTCAATGTTTTTATTATTTACGAAGAATGTGATAGAGTTATTGCAAGGACTACCAAATACTGTCAGGAAAATCGAACAAAACTTCGAAAATTTCGAATCCATAACAAGAAATTTGCAGAAAAATTACCAAAAAAATTAACCAGTTATCAAAAACATATTCAAATAGAATGAAGAGTTACAAAAATTTTTATATAAACGTTCAAATGGATGTCCTTGAACTTTTAGACATTTCTCGCTCCCTTTACTGACTCCGTATGCAATCTTCCTTGGTAGTTACTGCGGTATCATAAACATTATTTTTGACTCTTCTCTAGATAGAAAAAATCGAGTACGGTCAGATCTTGAAAGCGAGGTGGCCAAAGATGTGGTTCGTTGTTGGCTATCCATTCATTATAAAACATATTCTGTAACTGATTGGTCATTTTTCTGCACATTGCCTCTTATGACTCTGAAATTCTTGAAGTTTGTATAGTTTTCCTGACAGCATTTGGTGAAATAACTTCATTACATTCTCCGTAAATAATAATTACATTCAACTAATCTTCGTTCGTGTAATTCAATTGGCCTGGAATGATTTATTATTGACAATTTGCCAATGACAAGCAGTGACTTTCATCAATTGATTGTTTTCTAATGCCGTGCCGTCATCGCCAACTAACAGAATTAAGAAACCGTATAGTAAGCATATGATGGATTTGGCCGATACTTGAAGAAAATCTAACGTATTCGAAAAACACTTTACTGTGAGATTTTCACTAAACCCAAAGTTGCCCTCATTTTTCATGCCCAATACGACTCAATCATAAAAATGGAGGGTTTCCATTTGAAAAAAGTTACTTTGGACGGGTTATTGAATTTCATTTATATTCTTCTTTTTTGAACACCCTGTATTGATAATCATCGTAATTTCATTTGAAGCCTATTGAATTCCGTTCTCTTCTACAAGAAACCCGACCAAAACATAATGATAAAGGTTACTTTACAGAAAAATTGATAATTATTATAGGGTCTGCAAACATCATTTTTGACATATAACCTTGAATATGTTAAAAACGGTATAGACTTAGATAGAGGACATTATGCACAAAATCATGTATATTCTGATGTAGAATCCAAAAATGTAATGATACATAAGATGTCCTATTTGAAATAACAAAGTTGAAACCTACTTTCGGTATAACCGAAAGTGCCGATATTTTGAAAATATGCCAGCCAAGGTTGCCCTCATTGACTTCAGTATATTGTCAAATTTTCAGATTTTTTTTAATTATAGTTTTCTCACAATCGATTGATGCATATCTTGGAGATTTGCCTCGTATATATATATATATTTAAATCAGTTACTATTTTTCCAACGATATATTCCGTATTCTGTGTTTTTGATCCTCACAAGGATCATATTCACGACGTTTCGACAAAGTCTTATTTGAAGCTGAGGATGAACCGGCAAATCATCAGTCAGATCAAAAAAGAATTAGGTTATGTCTCAGAATGATTTCCGATAAAAGTAGGATCTCACTGGCGCTTTTCTGTGCATTTTAGGGGATGATTTGGTAGCGGCTGAGGATTAAAATATGCATTCTGTTAAGAAGGATAGCAATCAGTCCCTAGGCGGCAAATATTTAAATCCGCCTCTGAAAATTGTATTTAGTATAACGAGTGTTATTGAAGTACTAGTTTTGTAAGTTTTTACTCCTTATACTTTTTGAAGTATTACCGAGTATCACTCATTTGTAAAAAAGTCATAGGTGTAATAATATTGAATTGAATTGAAGTAACGCAATTGGTGAACTATACATTCATCGATCAGTTTTTTTCTACGCACACATCTTACTTGATATAAGTCTATTATTTGAGATTGAGGAAGAGTTCTGTCATTATTACCATGATTGTGAATACATTCTATTCACAACTTCAAGCAACCACTGAATATGCCATTATAAATGTGACGATACTATGTTTTTCCTTCAATTCTGTCAAATTTTCTGACACAAAAGTCTAAAAAATGTCTGATGACTTTGATATAAAATCTCTTCCTTCTCACTTTGGTAAGTACCATATAACCATATCCATAAATTTTCTCTAGTAGAACCTCTGTTTAGTGTCGGTGTCGCGACCATCAGAAGTGATACAGAAATTGAATCAAAAAAGGAAAGATGAACATGATGCAGCAATAAAATCAATGAGAGAGCAGATGCGAATTCTGAATATAAAAACTAATGATGACATCAAGAAATACTCTGAAATATGCATAGAAAAGTTGAAGAGAATGAAGCAAGAAGCAGAATATTATCTTTCTGGTATAAATGAAAAGTATAAAACTGTGAGTGAACAATAAATCACTTTTCATGTCATATTTTTAACCCTCTTTTCAATATTCAATAAATCTCTTTCTTTTGCTGGAATGCGGCTTAAGTCATCGTCAAATAGTCACCAGTACCAACACAAATTCTGTTTTGATCTTTTTTCTCGGGTTTCAATCTTTTTGAAAGTGTAAGGGAATTCATAGAAATGAAGGATGAAACTCAAACCAAAGAAATGTTTGTGGACGAAAAAATACAGAAATGGGCGAAATTTTGATTTTTAACCAATATCAAAAATGAAATTAGCAATCGTTTGGTTGTATTTTATAGGCCAAATTAAAAAAAAAATGGTGGGTTTCGTGAAAAAATCGCACGTACAGGCCGTTTTTTTATCATGTGGTAAGAGTTCTATATTCTAAATAGTAACAGGTACGAAGACGATTAAATGGAAAAAAAGCTAACTGTCATCGGAAACAATACAACATCCTTCTCGAGTTATACGGGGAAAACAAAAAATGCTTTTTTTCGTTTTTTTTCGAATGGAATTTTTATTTCGGAGAATATCAAAAAATGGAAAAACAAAATGTTATTGTATTCGAAGTGTACTCTGACGATGTGATAATAAATATTTGATAAAACGTTTCGTATCAACATAGCCACCATCAACTATTAATACGGACCTGTCTTCAATTGCAGATATTGATAAATCGATAAACTCACTATCCAAGGGTATATCACATTTAATATTTTTATAGCGTTTCATTTGAAATAACTACCATCATCAGTGACAACAAATTTAAATTACGATCCTGTCGTTACTTCTTTTGTAAATTGTTTCCATTTTTTCAAAATATAATTCAGAAAACCCAATAAATTAGTTAGGTAGGTACCTTAACACAATGAAAATTCGTTCTTTTTCGTTTTGAGAATTTTTGTATTTCCGTAATCCTTCTTTCGAGGCTTATTCCTCCCTAATTAATTATAATTCGTGATATTTTTATAATTCTCAATTCTGGAAGTAACGAAAATATCAGTTTTTGGTCAAAACTCGATTATTGTATAATTTGGTGATCAGAGAGTATCTCAATTCATTTACTATCTTAAAAGCTTAGGCTTTGCTTGATTTCTATGGCAGGAAAATGAATGCGTTGTTGATATCTGTTGAGAACTGTCAGACGTTTATGAACATATCAAAGATATATTCAAATGATGAAAGGACTGATATGCTTTTTAATTATGCAAAATCAAATAGAAATCCTGTTTTGAGGATAGCTGCACTTTTGGATTCAGATGATCAGGTATTTTGATATGGTTTGATATGCACATATCCATAGTTTTTATGCTTCTATATACGATATTCGACCTCTGTTGTCCCATCTCAATTCTGAAGTTCACGCAAACGAAGTCGGAAGAGAAAGAGAAAACAATATTTACAGGTTACCTAGTTACCTGTATAAGTTTGTGTAGCTCTTTTGTTGAAGGTTTCTTTTTCTAGACAAATTGCTTGCTTCCTGTGATCTAGTGCTTCGCATAAAACTTGTATTGTCTGCAGATTCGATCTGCGTCATACAGCCCCAATCTGTTCAGAGGGCCTCTAAAAGGACAGTGAATAACTCTATAATCATTCTGGGCAGATGAATGTTCAGGTCTTCAGTCATTTTCAGATTTTCGTCTATTTCTTTTTGACCCATCTCCTGATCTGGTCCTATACACTTAAAGTTTTGAAGTTCAGGGTTACTATAAGTAGAAGATTACAGTCGGGTCTGGGCCTCCCCCACCACTATGACCTCATCAATAACATTAATCTTGACTGACGTCACACAACCTTGAAAGAGGTTCAAGGTCATGCATAAGATGCGTGTTCTTGGGTTTTGGTCTTGAAAATAGTCTGCGGTTTGACCTTAGCGTCCTTCACCTGTGTACATAAAACTGACCCTGAATGTAGAGTTCTACCTTGAACATGGAATATGACCTAGAGATTATGGGGCTAGATTACAAACATGGTGAAGTCAGGATTTGACATTGTCCTTCATGTGTACTCTATATGAGTTTATACAGAGTAAAACACGTCTGCATACCACAAAGTTCCACCGACTTCAAGTCAGTCCTTCCTCATCAAGTTGGACGGTACCTCTCAAGGTAGAGAGTCCCCACATCTGCATTCCGTGAAGTTTCGACGACCACTGCTTGCTCGTATCGCCTTGTGTCAGCGCATTTCCGTTAACCAGCTGCTGCCCGCTCATGAGAGACAAATCTTTAGAAGAAGATAGAAATATAAATCTGTGCGATCTGGAGATTAAGGAGGTCTAACCTTTAAACATGCGTCTCTTAACACGGAAATGGAACCGTTCAATATGATTGTGCCGCGTAGACACAGTATTCAACGTAATCAATTCAAATGTGGTTCTTTTCATTCTGAAATTTCATATAACTAGGTGTGAAGAATTTCTGTATTAGTAGAATTCGAAAATAAAAGCTCATAGAATTCTGCTGGTACTTAATAATATAAATGATTTTTCATTATCAATTATTAGATAATTATCGTGTGGGGGTCTGTTATTGAAACGTTTCTTCAACTATTTTGCACACTTATATTTTAGTTAACAGATTGAAGCGTAAGCTTCATAGAAAGGCGGATAGCAAGTTCTCATTTGGTGGTCGATGTCAAAGCTTGACTTTGCAATAGAACGTCATGAAAATACTCGTTGAGATGTCTGGTATTTATAAGTTTTCAAATTGAAATACTGATGTTAGGCAAATAGTTGAAGTCTGGATAAGATATTCAGAAGAGAGTGATCGAAACATACTAGTGCACTTATTGAAGAATCTCAATCAATCCAACGGGTATCATGTACATAATATCTGAATTAGGGAAAATAAATATAATTGACTACTAATTCATTATTTATGTGTAGCAAGACATAATCATATATTATTGTCGATCTTCAAGGTCGAATTCCGTGCTCAAGGTTATATGACGTGCTCATAGCTCAAGGTCGTTCAGGGTCTTCAAGGTCATATGTTGTTCATATAGCTCAAGGTCGTGTGGCGTCTTTTAAGGTCATGATCAAGCGGTAAAGAGAGGTTCCGAAAACGGTTCAAATCAACTATACGCTGACAGAAAGTGATACCAGCAGGCAGTGGTCGTCGAACCATCACGTAGTGCAGACATGGATCTTCGTGATACGCAGACGTGTGCTTACTCTATACAAACTCGTACAGAGTACACATGAAGGACAATGTCAAACCCTGACTTTACCGTGTATGCAATCTAGACCTTTGATCCCAAGGTCAAATTCCATTTTCAAGGTTGCCACGTTTAAGGTCATGTTTTATGTACCTAGCTGAATGATGTCCTTCAAAGTCAAACCTCAGACGACTTTTGAGATCAAAACTCAAGTTCACGAATGTCAGGCATATCCAAACCTCAAGTTCAACCCTTCAAGGTCACATGGCTTTGAACATCGTTCAAATTTGTGTGACGTCAGTCAATGTCAATGCTATTAATGACGTCATAGTGGTGATGGGAGGCCCAGGAATGTATGTAATCTCCTACTAATATATGAAGATGATTATTCGTATCAATGCTATTCCAGATCGACTGACATCACAATCAATTATGAGCTGACTCAATATTATCAAATGACGATTTCCTCAGATAGTCCCTCACTAGCTATCTTCAATTTGATCGTCTTTGATACCAAAGTTACCTAATTATTCAATCATTTTCAAATAAACACATACTTTATGTCTCTCTCAGAATCTCTTTCAATTACACGATTTTTGTCCTGCAGACCCGTAACTATCCTAAGGACTCTCACTCTAATGAAGGTTGGCTTGTACTACTCTCATTCAGAGCCAGAAGAGTCGTTTTATAGAGTCCTCCCTTTTTTGTTGATAACACTTGTGACTCTTTTAGTTCCTACGATTACGGTAGAAGGGGTTATCCACATCTCTGATGCTCTCTACAAGTATACAAAGCTACCAGGTACCATTCATCTCCTGACACGAGTTGCATAACACTACTGAATAAGTCAACATTTTTAGTTGCCTCTTACAATAGGTTAGGGATACTGTGAACTTATTCTGCAGTGTCGCAGAGTACCGAGAGTTAAAATAGGTTTCTTTCTCTTTTCTCGAGACTGGCCTCGAAACAGTGTTTCATACCTGAGTAAATTCGTGAAGTTCTGCTGATGGATAAACCAGAAGCATATGCAGGAATTTTCTCTGTGAGGAGACGTGTACCTGATGTTATATAATGTCCGTTGTGGTGTTAGCCGTAGTTATTTTCTACTGTGTAGGACGAGAACATATTTTACGAGTTTGCATGTTACTCACTAGTAATTGTGCAATTGATAGGAAATTAGTTGAGGATATTTCAAGGTTCAGCAATAATGTAAATAATAGAACTAGATTGAACACAAGATGGACATGGACCGTCATTAAATACATATTGTCATCATTGAAAAATTTACAGTTCAAGAAGTGGAGGCGAGATAAGAACTGGTATGGAATCTATGAAACAAATATTGGAAAACACAGTATGAGGATGCAGTATTTTTTTAAGTCTTCGAAGAAATGTACAAATCAGACGTTTTCTCTAGCAGCAAAAAATTAAAAATCATTCTGGCTGCTAAAATCGATCTATTGTAATCATCACACACATATCGCAACACCTGTTGAAAGATAAGTGATTTTTCTGTTACATCTACAGATGAGGTGAAAAATTTTTGTTATGGAGTATGAATTCAATTTGTAGATCTACTGTTCTATGTTATATCTTGGATATAATAAGCACATTCTTACTCATTTTTCCAAAAATGATATTGGTATGTGATTTGAAAAATATTTTCGAAAAGAAATTATATGAGTGAATCCGATACTTTAGAAAACGATCTTAAAATTCGGCATTCGGTCTCAGGTAAGAACAATGTTTCATTCACAATAATCCCGGAATAGACTAATTCTAAGAAACTTTAGTTCAGTCAAAATTTTGGTGAAATTCAATACTTTCATTCTCATAGTATATGGGCATACTTGAACACTGGCTTTAAATCAAATGACTATGAGAATGAAAGTTTTTTGTCCTCATATGAGGTCCTGTGTCATGTGGATATGCAGTTAGTTGGTTAGTACATCGACAGGCAGATGGGCGACGTTTTTGGACGTTCATTTCTGCTAAGTTCGAGGAATGATACCATGGAAGGAATTCGATTTTTAATTATCGGAAATCATCAACTTCAAGTTGATGATAGACACTGCCTTGCACTGACGAGTGACCAAACAACCCGAAACCGGTCTGCAAGTGTGTTCCAATGATTAAAAATCGATTCTGGAAGTTGTATCGCCAACAGCATATGCAAGAATCACTTCTGTGAAGATTCCTGCACTGACACCTGTCGGATATAATCCAACGCCCTTCGTGGTTTTAGCCAGGGGAGTAGTTGTTTTCTGATAGGTTTCAGTCCATAAACCTATTGTGTAGGTGAGTTGAGACTGGCCTGAACAAATTGTTCATTTAGAAAATTGGAAATTTAATACTCCTCGACTAATTCACGAGTGAATGTATCAGTTTTCCAACCAATAAATCCACGTTTTGAGACGGTTTTTCGCGAATAACTCAAAAAGTGAGTTTTATATCGACTGTATTGGGTCCAATACAAATGAAGTAATTGCTTGTTGTTAAAGGATGCTTCTCATTCATCGAATGCCCAACGTGAAATAAGCCAAAAAAAATGATTTTTTTCAAGGATATTCATAGTACTTTTTTTAAGTTACTCTACTTTTTGTAAAAATCCCCAGCAAATCATTAGTCCCTATTTTTTCGGCGACAAAAAATGTGAAAATAACCTCTTAGGTACTACCCCAATCACCACTTCACAGTTCACTACATTCTTGTACTTTTAACACGCTCTAGAACTTTGACTGGTTACAGAGCATTTAAGTGATTTTACAAACAATTGTCATTTCTTCAAAATGAATTTAAAAAACTATTAATGATATGTATATTGAAGCATCGAAAAATACTTACAAATTTTTCGTATTATTGATAGAAATCACACGTTAAAAGGTAAGACCTCGTTAGTTCTTAGCTCGCACAAGTTTCGACTTTTGAGAATTGTTGTTCGTAGGGGAGCGGCAGCTGGTTAACGTAAAAAGTAATTTAAACAGATTTTATCAGTTATTGAGTTAAGATAATAATGATGTAGATAATTAAATAAAAGCTGAACAATAATCCGGGAGGTTTAAGGTAGCAGTCATCACACCTTTTTCCTCAGCTATCTACGGTGTTGATCAGGTAAAAAATAATAAAATCGTTAGGCATAGCGTGACCTGAGTAAACATGTGGATACTACGCCCAACGATTTTATTATTTTTCAACTGATCAATACAGACTACTGAGAAGAGTGGTATGATGACTGCTACCTAGGACATTTCAAACATTATTATCTTTTTTCCAATGAAACCGTTCAACATAAAAAATTTTTCACTCACTTCATTTTTAAGTTTTTAATTACTTATTTTCATCCACCCTTATGCCACACAGTTGTCGGTACTTTTTAACTTTCTACTTTAACTTGGTTGGGTGGTGTATCGCTAACGACGTATCATTTTTAGCCACCTTAACGCCACACAGTCCTCGACACTGTCATGTAAGTTCTAGATACGCCCCTGGCTTATTTCATTTATCCATTTATGTTGTACTCGATTCGTATACTCGGATACGGAATTGTAAATGAACCAGTTGAAATATCAATGCGTATTATTTAACATGGCGCTGCGAAATTTGGATAATTATTGAAGAAGTAGTGAATTTGGTGCAATAATTAATTGAACAAATAAATATGTCGGACTTTAGGGCAAGTTCACCATTGGATATGTCTGGTGATGTATCACAAAACTGGCAATTTTGGATACAAAAGTTCAATAACAACTGGAAGGCCACAGAAGTAGGCAAAAAGTCAGAAGCAATCCAATGTGCTCAGCTTTCGCAGTATATCGGCGATGAAGAAATCTGTATTTTCAATACCTTCAAGATAGAAGATGAAGATCGAGATAAGATCGCCCCATTGATCAATTAATATGGAAAGTTTTTCAAGCCCAATACAAATTTGTTATTTGAAAGACGTAAATCGTTAACAAGAAAACAGGTCGAGAGCGAAACAATACAACATTATTTGACAGATCAAAAAAATGAAGGAAAAAATTGTGTCTTCAGTGATTTGGAATCATCACTAGTGTGTAGTGTACTCATTATTGGATTGAATAATGATTCTCTGAAGGAGAGGCTGCTAGAGGATCCTGATATGACGTTGAATATGGAAACCATCACGGCGAGGGAAAGAAAGGGCATGATGATATCATTCATGTTCTTCCTTTCCCAATTATTTAACAGACACGATACAAAATCTTGACTTGAGTAAGAGATCCTCGTTTGTAACCCGATTCTGAGTTGACAAAGTTCTTTGAATAGATTATATTGGATTTGCATCTTTTTCATAGTGTGCATCTATAGTACCAGTCAACCCTTACATTTGATACCCATATTGAGGTAGTTGTGAAAAAATATGTAATCCGCCATTGTGTAGCTGCGGCCAGCTTGAATTTGCATCTTTTTGAAAGTGTGCTACTATTCTACTAATTGAGCCCTGTCATTTGATACTCATATTGGGGTAGTTATGAAAAAATTAATAATCCGTCATTTTGTATCTGCGGCCATCTTCAATTAGCACCTTTTTCAAAATGTACTACTATTCTACTAATTGAGCCCTGTCATTTCATACCCATATTGAGGTAGTTGTGAAAAAAAATGCGATCCGTCATTAAAAAAAAAACAAGCACTACAGGACAAACCCTAGGTGCTCTAAGAGCGGTGCCTGGGCGAAAGTAGTGATTCACAGTGCATTCGAATCAATGGAGATTAAATACATAGGGAAAACTTCTCAGGAAGTTTATTCCACATGAACGCAGTTCTCCAAGTTTTTAGACAGCGAGGTTCGAGGTGTACTGAGTTGAGACTCAAAACGATGAGCACGCACAGCCCGTCGCGTATTTCTGATATGTACCGCTCTTGGTAGAATCAATTGCGCCAAGTCCCTTGAACACTTCCCGTGAAAGTATCTATAGAAGAGAGACAAATCTCCAACCTTTCTTCGATGTTCCAGACTTTCAAGATTGCAAGTTATGTTTGCGTCTCCAATCAGGCAGATGGCTCTTTTCTGGATGGAATCCAGCAGCTTCAGGGTATGCTTAGGGGCGGAGCTCCATATATAATACTCCAAAAGTCTGATCTGAGCTTTACAAAGCATCAAAAGTTGCTGAGGTGTGTAAAGTTTTCTGGTTCGAAATAGTGTTCCAAGCTTTTGAGGAGCAGCCCTTGCAATTCCAGCAACATGATTGTGCCAAGAC
>WOGR01004482.1:0-14685 GCA_015342045.1 Leptinotarsa lineolata | reverse complement strand
TATTAATTTCCATGGCTTCAAACTAATTCATTTTCTTTCCTTCACTACATGTGTGTAGAATTTTGAGATTATCTCTACTCATCTTGTGTTTTGATTCTTGATGATGTTCATACAATGTAGATTTTTTGTCCAAACAGACGTGTTCCCAAAGCCTTACGTCAAAATTTCTATCGGTTTGATCTATATAACCTACAGGGCATTCACCACATTGTATTCTATATATACCTGAGTTTTTAATTCTATCTCGTTTGGGTTTTGCATCGAACAAAATCTTGCCTAAATTATTATTACTTATGAAAGCTGTTGTTATTTTTTATTTGAAGAAGTAGTTTTGGATGTTTTCTGAGAGTTCACCTGAGTAATTGATGCTACTATATTTACATGTATTGTGTTCTCTGATATTTGGGTATATTTCACTTATAAGTGTTCTATGAGTCTTATCTGATATTATCTTTTCTATTAGATAAACTGGTACCAGATTGTTCCACGCAATTTGTTCGATTATTTTCAGTTCATCTTGGAAATTCTTTTCAGATAAAGATATTGTGAAAGCTCTGTGTATCATTGACCTAAAGGCGGCTAATTTATGTGAGAGTAGACTGAAAGATTCGAAGAGACTTGTACAGTCTGTGAAGGTGTTTTTTCGGTGGATATTGAATTGAAGACTATTATTAACTCATATTCAAATCTAAGAAAGTAAGCCCTTCGTTCTGTTCGATTTCTACTGTGAATTTGATTTTGTTATGCAGACTATTGAGGAAGCCCACCAGTATGTCATGCACGTATCTGAGCCGTATCTAGCCTCTCAGACTACCTGTTACCCATAAAATTCGTGTACATACTCCAAAAAGTTTGTGAGTTAATTTCACTTGATAATGGGCTCAACCCCGAAACAGGTCGTGAGAATAAATAAACGTCGTGGAAATTAGACAAAAAAGTGTTTCCATTAATCTTATTGAAGTGATCATGAATTTCCACAAAATAAACAAGTCATCAATAAAACAAGTTGTCCCATACTCAAAATAAACATGATTTTTCTTAATAGCTTTCCACGAGAAAAAGTGGTGAATATCTTTTTGCTTAGTTCTATTATAAAACCTCTGGTTGAAAGAACCCGAAAATTGCTTGAGAGAAACTGCTTTTTCCGTTGCTACGGATGATCTCATATATTCTGCTTACATAATTGATGAAGCAACCAGGAAATCGCTGCACCACCAGGTGTCAACAAATTTGAAGTATGATATTCCATACTTTCCATTTTCTTATGAACAGCAATCTCATGAACATTTTACGAGTGTGTAGAAAGGTCTTACTAGCTCATCTCTCAATATTGTCCCCAGTGCAGGAGATTAGCTTTTTCCCGGGCTTTGTCTAGAATTTATCAAATATATATCTTCTAATTGAGCATACTCGTGTAACTCCTAAGTAGCTAACCGAGTTTTGGAGCGGTAACTCTCCTATAAGAGACCGTGATTCAAATTGTGTACAGAAAATTTGGGGCGTGTTGTGTTATTCGAATGTCTGAATAGGATGGTTTGAAGACAGGACTGAGCCTTGAGAGTCTCCGGATGTGGGATTTAAGGTAGAGAAAAAAGAGTTACCGACTATGATTCGAATTTGTCGATTGGTTGACAAGGATGCGATCACTTCGATGAAATGTGGTGAAAGATTAATGGATATTAGTTTTCTGAAAAATGTCTGTTTGTCAAACCATATCGAAGGCTATTTAAATATCTAGTGGGACAGCGATCGTATCGTAGGAGGAGTTCATATCTTAGTTAATGTGGGTGTGGTGTTACACAAGAACGTTTTGGGTGAAATATTCAGGGCGGAAGACGTGTTGGTGGACGAATGCATTGCTGAAATGAAGTGTCTTTGAAGGATGAGTCCAAGTGATTACAGACGATGACATCTCTCAAGACGCCATCTATGGGATCGAAAGAAGACTTTATTTTCGAATGAAAAAAGGACGGGGTTTTTTAAGGCTGTTATTCGCAAAGCCAAATTTCAACATTGACTACCTGATAACATTCGTCCGCTGTCTTTCACTGCAGCTTTCAGTGCACGCTGTCTGGTAATAAATGAGCACTTTTTTCAACTAGATACTTCAAAGGGCTCTTCTGAAATGGGGTCGAATTACATGAAAAAAATACCTTCCGAACAAATACTTTAATATGAATGCTGAACTAAGTATACAAAAAATATTTTTCTCTATTTCGTTTGTATGTCAAACATTCGCAATGGAATCGATTCAGATATTATTCACGAGATTCCTAAACAATATAATTGATAAAATAAGTGAAATTTTACTTACTGACATATTCACTGGTGGATATCCGATGTTTCGCCGTGAAACACTTGCCTTATCGGCTCTTCAGTACCAAATACGGATAACATCACAAAAACACATTCAATTTGTTTATAAAATTACGACTATCTGTAACGGAATGAGTTGAATATACCCATGTTATTGATGACAGTACGTAAATAACATTTATTTCTTTATTTGATTAAATCCCAGCCATGATAATCTTTTCGGGAAAGAAAGGTTTAGGCTTTCTATTTCTCCATCATGACCGGAACTCTTCCAAGAATAAGGAGTAAGCAATCAATTCAAATGAACAACTCCATACAAAAATGTGAAGATTATTCAAAGAAGTAACTTCCAGACCCAAACTGGAAGAAGACAAGGTATATTTTCAGGAGAGAATAATTTTTGGGCGAAACATCGGATGTCCACCAGTGGGGCTGAGAGTGTTCCATGTAAGTGAAACTTTACTTTTCTCAATAATTATATTGTAAAGAAATCATGTGAATGATATCTGATTCGATTCTATCACGAATATTTGGAATACAAAAGGAATAAAAAATTAATTTTTGTATAATTCAGCGTTCATGTAAAAGTGTTTGTTCCGGAAATATTTTTGTTTCATGTTACTCAATATCTACATTATGAAAATAACTATTTCAGTTTGTATCTGAAAGTTACTTCTTTGCATGATCTATGTATAGAGGTAATTTTTGAAATTGATTGTTTCCTTCCTTCCTCAAGAAGAATCCTAATTTTATTATTTCTAGATGGAGAAGTAGAAAGTCAAACCTTTTCTCTCCCATGACACAATTCATTCTGGAAGTAGTCGCCAAATTATGGCAGACCGAAACAAAAGTCAATAGTAGAAAAAACAGTGAAACCATGTCGAGAATAAAGTAACAACAGTGTGAATTTTCGAGCAAATTATCTAATATCCATAAATAAGCATCAATTAGCGAAAACTTCTGTTTCCAAACTCCTGTTCTGGTTCAACTCGAAGATTCCTGAAAGATTCAACCAATCCTACCCTTCTTTCAGCTCCATTATATAGTTCCGAACGCCTTCGTTTTCAATGACAATCTCTGTTTTCTGTATATCAATATCAGATTTTGAAATCCACTTTAAATAGTGAAATATCAATACTTTTCAGCAATCTCCTACTAGAGTTAGTAATTTGAATGATTTTTCATTGAAAGAGATTATTGTGTTCTCTTCCTGATGACACACGTTGATTATATTACTATGAAAATAAATTAATAATGAATGATGAATGCTATCGCAAAATCCAATTCAGTTGTTATGAATAGCCACCATTTACAGCCGAAATTATTCCAAATATTATAAAGGGTCCAACATTAACAAAATTATAAGCTTCGATATTTAGTAGGTATGTGAATTAACTTCCTTGTATTATTGAACCCTTGCGCAATATGAAACCACAAATATATCAGTTATCCATAATCCTTTTGCAAGGAGAGCTGTCTCCAATTTTATATGGCTAAAATTTCTAATCCGCTTAACGGTGTCAGTTCACACCAAAGGAGTACCAATTTAAGTCAAACTAATTATTATGTCAGACGAGAGATTGAGAAAGTCATGAGTATATCGTGTAATCATAATTTCTTGAGAGTTTTGTTATCGTTATAGTCGGTTGCATCTATGCCCGATATACGTAAAAGTATTTTCTACCTCTCTCGTTTGAAAAAGTGTTACAAATGTACTGTACCTGAATGAGTTATAACAAAACGCTAATGATTCTTTGAGAGTTTCCGGAGTGTCCGGGTAGAATAACATTGAAGAAACGTCAAAAATACCATTGCTTTCCATCACTATTTCATTCCAAAGATTGTTGATTCGGATGGAATGATAAAGAGTAAATGGAATAGGAATCAAAGAGCATGAAAATTACAGAAATGGTCATTCCGAAATCTGATGCGTAGCATAAAAACGCAACTTACGGCAGAAACACATCTATTACGACAATGACAAAACACAAGTGATGTGCAAACATGAAGAAAAGTTTAGGAAATTGATAATTTTGTGTATTTTAAAATTTTTTTCCTCAGGATTTCAAATTGAATCATTTCATGTAGTTGTCATCCAGTCTGCAATTTGGGTTGGATTACAAAAATTTGGTTTGAAGAGCCATGAGGCGAAACATCGTTGCCTACCAGTGAGTTTTCACCTTTTATTTAGTATATTGTGTAGGAATCCTGTGGATAATATCTGATTCAATTCCATAATGAATGTTTGAAATACAAACTGAGTAGAGAAAAGTGTCTTTTGTATGAGTCGGTGTTCATGTAAAAGTATTTGTTTCGAAATAATTTTTCTTTCGTGTAATTCATTGTTTAAATGAAAGTAGTTGTTTCAGGAGGGCTTTCTCTTCCAGTTTGTATCTAGAAGTTACTTCTATGCATGATTTTCATATCGGTGTATGGAGTTACTCCTTTCAAAATTGATTGCTTCCTTTCTTTCTTTGAAATATTCCTACATTTTTTGTATCAACATGGGGTAGTAGAATGCTGAAAACTCCTTTTTCCAAAACAATGTGACGAAGCATCATTGAGTTTACTTTATTTTTCCATGACTATTGAAGAAGCATCAAATATGTGACCGTTTATTGTTGAGTAAGTAGCCAAACTTCTAACCAATCAATGAAATACTAAGGTATGATTATCGATTTCTATTCAAAATGAGACTCACATATAAATTTTGTTATAAAAAAATTGAGATGATTGAAAAATGAAAACTTCATATCAGGCAAATGAATACTGAATTCCTTATTTGTACAATGAGAGTATGACAACTATTTTCCTATAATATGAATTGAAATTCAATCCTGACTATAGTATATTGTCCCAAATGTTTTTATTCACGTGAGTTTGTGCATAATATGAACTTTTGATAACTATATGTAACTTGAAATTATATTTAGTCTTTACTGTTTTTAATATTTTTTTCAACTATCTGATAGCTAAACTCAATTCTGTTATTAGTCACTTATCGAGTAGAATATTTATTTACACGTTTTAGTTGAAACAATTCATGATTATATTTTTCTGGATATAAATAGATATAATAATAATTATTATTATAATCACAGTTGTCTGCAGATTCATAACTCACTACTTTGAGACTAATCACAGATGAGCAAATTCATAAGTCCAGAGTCGTATTTCAGTAATTTTAACAATTTCCTACGTCGAAATATATTCTCAAAGTCACTGAACTGCCATTTTGCTTCGAAATATATAGTTTCTTATGGAAAACAAAACAGACTTGGAAAGTGAAAGAAATTTGTAATGTATCAAAAAATTTATATGTTTCAAAATATCCTAATAATGACATGAGAATGAATTGAAATCAATTAGCCTCATGTTACGTTGATTAATTAAGAGCTCCGTGGAGTAGCAGAATGACTCTGGGCTTGTATATATCCTACCGACGTTCATGAATTCAATTCAAACCGACTGCAGTTTTTAATTATTCGAAAAACAGAAAATATTCCTGTTTCCTTTTCTGCATTCCTTTTTCATTACATTGATATGACACTCATGCAAACTATCCTGACCTGATAAAATAGAAAACGTCAACTATATGATATTTCGCGAAAGAGATTGCCAATGGTTATCATTCACTTGCGTCATAACGGTTACAATTCGGCAACGATAATTTGTTGAACTATAATCATCCATCTTTTTGAAAAAATGTATTTTTTCACGTTTTTCGAATCTCTTGGAAGGGTTACAACCTGTCTTCATGCCTCCAAGTGAAAGTTTTCACTAGTTCTGAACCTTTTCGAAAAATCATTCACCTATTCATTTCAATTATTCTGTACAGAGTTACGAGAAATATTTTTATAGACAGCTCAAAAAGTTAAAATCAGACGAAAGAAAACTTTGAGAAAATAATACTCATATATTTCAAATAGGGTATATGTGCTCATCCTACATCAATCTCAGCTCTATCCGATTATACCCTCGAATGGACAAACTTCAATTTATTTGGCACTTCACTACTCGTAAGAAAATGGAGACAAAGGGATCTCGTTTCGAAATAACGAAATGGGTCCTGAATGGTAAAACTTTTCCAAATAATACCCACCCCGAGTTCACTATCTGCCTCTTTGGAGAGCAGCAATATCAATGAAGAGTTTGCAAAGGGAAATTCAATGGAGAGGGGTAAAAGTTTCCGCGTATTTGGTAAACTAGATATATTCTTTTGTGACAGAGTTTCTCTTTAGTAGGTGTGAAAGTTCGAAATGAAAAAAAGGGTTGTACGAAAGGATTTCCCTTTTTTATATTTCATTACCCGTCATTCACTGAAATGAACTTCAAACCCTAGTTCAAAAATAAATGTTTGAAAAAAGTCTCCATATTTGCTCACTTTCATATCGAAATTGAGGATTTCCAAAATACATTAGAAATGGATGACATTCGAAATATTTCTGAATTATATTTCAAATGTATCCGAAATTACCTTTTTGAGGTACTCCAATATCAACAACAGGTTGTTATTCAAAGTTTTTGAAAGATTTAGGTGATTTTGAAAATACTGAACAACAATGTTCTATTGAATAGTACCTACTCACTTGACTAAAAACTATTGTCACTTCGCGACACATAATAATAATTTGTCCTTGCCGGTCTCACAATGAGTCAGGTGAAGTTCGAGTCGGGTGACCGAGGAGACCACTCAGTTGCACCGTTTCGTCTTATTCAGCGATTTTCAAACCTGTATGATGAATAATTACGCATATTTCGAAATAAAGCCGATACTTATCATCTGCTGAAATCTCAGAAAAAAAAAACCACAAGGGAATTCCAAAGATTCTATAAATACTAGCCCTGAGAAAACGCTTTCTGCTAGTGGCCGTCGATGAATATCTCTCGAATACTTTTACCATCAACGCTGGTGTTTCCCAGGGATACATCTTGTCTCCAACCCTCTTTTTATTGTATTCAAACAACTTATTGGAAGGGGGGTTGAAATGGACACCAATATGTTCTGGCATAATCATGTCGTTGAAATTGCAGAAGCTGCTTCTGAAAAGCTTGGAACCCTGTTCCGAATCAGAAAACTGTACACACCTCAGCAACTTTCGATGCTTTATAAAGCTCAGATCAGACCTTCTTTTGAGTATTGTTCTCATGTATGAAGCTCCGCCCCCAAGGCATACACTGAAGCTGCTGGATTACATCCAGAAAAGAGCCATTCGCCTGATCACGAACATCACTTGCTACTTTGATAATTTGGAACATCGAAGAAAAGTTGGAGATTTATTTCTCTTCTGTAGATACTTTCTCGGGAGGTGTTTGAGTGACTTGGTGCATTTCATTCCACCAAGAGCGGTATATATCAGAAGTACGTGACGGACTGTGGCTGCTCATCGTTTTGGGGTTCAACTCAGTGTACCTCAAATTTTACTGTTTATTAACAAACGTTTTTATTACTACAACCACACAAAAAAACTATATTCAGTTTTAACTCCATATATCAAGTTATAGTAAAAGGCGAAGTTCAATTTTCGCAGCTATGCAAATAACTGCTAAATTGCTCTTTCATTTGAAGAACTGCGTTTATGTGGAATAAACTTCCTGGGAACGTTTTTTCGAATAAATTCAATCTCCAGCGATTCAAATCCAACGTGAATCACGACTTCCGCACAGGCACCGCTCTTAAAGTGCCTTAAGGATTTTCTTATAGTGCTTGTGTTTTGTTGTTCTTCAAAAAAATGTTCAACTTTTGAAAACATATCATGAGTTCTAATAAAAACATTTCATTATGACGATTTCCCAAAACAGACTTCATTGGAAATTATTATTATTGACAGTTTCACCTGGAGTATCATACTTATCGAGAAATTTTTCAATTCGAGAACTTCTACGAGAAATAAAATTTTTGAAATCGTATAAGAAACGAATTTACTCGTAATCTACAGTCATTTGAATTCAACTGAATTCGTTGTTATTGTAAAGGCATCGTTTTCAAACACCTCCCCACAAAGTTTCACGCACCGTATAAAAAAAATATATATGTTGGGCGAGAGAGATATTCATGGTTCAAAGTTCGAAAGAATTATTTCATTAATCCGATTTCAACAAAAGTATAAATGTTGAATATTCAGAGAATAAACGTTATTCAGAAAAAAGAAACTGTTTGTTCTCTAGATGGAGTTTGTAGATTAATTAATGAAAAACGACAAAGCTTTGTATTCATTTGTCCAATTATTGTTTTGCTGAAAAATTTCAGCTGTTTGGAGAATGCTTTATGAATGACACTGCCTGCGTTATTTAGAAGTTGAGTAGTAGTGATTTCGAATGCCTCAAAAAATCTATCTGTAGCGAGAAATCTTCCCTGAATGATGAACTTGAGGTTATATCATGGCATGAGATTGGAAAAACTGTGTATACACAGTCTGTGTATGCGATATACAAAGAAATCGATACAGTTCAAAAAAAGTTGAAGCAGGATTGTGAATACAAGGTTTGTTGAAAAAATGAAGTGAATTTCAAATTTCTTGAATACTATTTATTTATTTATCAATTTCTATTTCGTACCCTCCAAAATAGTTTACCTCATATAATATACTTGTTCCAGTGTTTTTTTGAATTTCCGAAGCAGTTCTGATATGCACTTTTTGGTATGTCTTTGGGCTTTCTCAGGGATTCGGTTTAATCTCCTTAATCCTAGCAAACCGCCATCTCTTCATGGGTCTCTTCAATCTTGAAAACAGGAAAAAGTAGCAGGGGGCAAATCTGGTGAATACGGTGACTGATAAATGATTACAGAGTACTTGTTGGCCATAAAATTACGAACAAGAAATGATAAGTGAGCAGGTGCACTGTCTTGATGCAAAAGTCATGAATTGTTTTTCCACAATACCGGACGTTTTCTTCGTATTGCTTCTCGTGAGTGGCGCATAACTTGAGGATAATACTTATTATCGTCCCATGATTCATCACCAGTTGTGACTCTTTCAAGCAAATCTACAGCCAACTCCATGACAATTTTCATCACTTTCTCAACGTTTTCATCGGTTGTTGATGTGCTGGGGCGTCCATGGCAAGCGTCGTCATTCACATCTTCTCGACCTTCTGTGAAAAGCTTGTACCACTTGTGAACATTTTTCTGATCCCAAGTACAATCACCATATGCCACTGTCAAAATTTGATGCAAATTCTTCAATCCATTTATTTCCATAGCAGAAAATTGACGAACACTCGAAACTCCTCTAACTTTCATATCTCTCCCCAATAAACTGAACTTGCTGAACATCTGAAACTGTTAACAAATGTTCTAAATGAGTTTATCAACATTAAAAAATGGGAAAATCGCGAATCGAATGTACGTAGCCTGCAAAATATGAACATTCACCTTATTTTTGAATAGATCTCGTATATGTCAACTTTGCAAATATAATGATAGACTGGAGAGATGCATACGTATTAAAAAGTAAATATTCGAAACATTCGGACCGTTACTCTTTCTGCTATATCGAAGGCTTGATTCGCAAAATTCCTATGTCGCTTCAGCAAAATTTTACAGGGGAAGGAAAAAACTATATTTCGGTTTTTTCTTATTCAATGTGAAAGTTTCAAAACTCTTTTTGATGCGTATTTTTATTGAGTTTTCGTTAGTGAACTTTGGAATTTGAAAAAAATTGACATTGTCAAATAATTAATAAATAAAGGAGTTGGAAGGTTATACTTTTCACATTTACACAGGACAGTGGACTTATTTATAAATTCAAAAGCTCAATGGTAAAATAATAATATTTTTTTCATCGAAAGATAACTCAATTATTCGTGAGGTGAATTTTTGTAAAATTCATGATGATCTGTCGGCAAAAACATTCAGCAGATCTTGAAGATCTTCATACTTTCTTGCTTTGACTGCTAATCGATGTTCATGAAGTTGCTGCAGATCTTGAATGCTTCTTGCAAGAATACTATTGTGGATTTTTTTTTGAGGAAGAAGTGTCCAGTCTTCAGTGAATCGCCATTAATAAAATGTGTCGCCCTGTGGTGTTTAACGTAATGCTCGTAAGTCAGTAACTTTAGGTTCCCATTTTTCTTTCCAGGCGGCCCGGGCTGTTTTCGAAAAGATCTACATACTTCAGCATATTCAGTTGGTATGTTTATGATGCGTGATTTCAATTTTCTTTCTATTTGGGCACGCATTGAGTCGGCCTCCATTTGAGTATGGCCGACCTCAAGGAATTTTTGCTCGATGGTGATTTCGTGTATATAATTATCTATTTGCTTTTGTCATCCATTTCCGGAATGATTTTATAATTTAAAAATTTACAGACTATTGACGCAAACTCTTCTGCGTTTATGCCGCCTTCACATTCATGCCACAAATAGCAATAACCCTGATGGGAAATCAAATTGTGGATATACAGAGTATGAATACAAAGTTTGGTTTTGTGATACAGGCTAGACACATTCGAACGTGCTGCGTTCAACACCCCTTGTAGATCAATGGTAGAAACGTAGGACTCATTGTCTTTGTCTTTGGCTTTTTCGGCACGAGCTTCGTTCTTCTTAGCTATATGAGCATTAAAAGTTTCGTTATCAAGATGTTTCAATCTATGAGCACAACAGGTCTCACATTGGTCTTTTTTTGGTTGGAAGAAAGAAATGTTTTTTATGTCCAGTGTATTATTGAACTTGCAAATTGACAAATGTTGTACGTTCTTAGCTTGGCAGTCTGATATGTAAAAATAATAAAGAGATCTTTTACTGGTCCACTCTGCAATTATGTATAATTTCTTGGTATCCTTTCTGCAATAATGCGACTCCATTTTCGGCAGTTCTTCAAGGAAATAGTCTAGTGCTTGGTTTTTGGCAAGAAAATGGCGATTATTATGAACATTTGTACTCACGCTGACTTTGTTAATTGAAAGGGGTTGATTATGTGAATGTTTGTTATGAATTTGTTTCTTTCAATTCTGGACGCTCCACTTTCAAATACTCAAAGTATTGGGAAACATTGTTCAGCGGACCTTTATACTCATATCATTCTTTTTGGATGATAGAAAAATGAACAAGACCGTCTTGATTCTGTTGTACGTTTTCTGTTCCTGTGTCTGTTTGTGGGTGCCACATCTACTACACTATCAATAAACATCTTTTTCTCAACCCAACATAGTTTCCAAAAATGTTCAAATATAGATTTTCTATCAGTTTCAGAAAGTTCTTTGCATTTCAAATTACCTTTTTTAGTTTGTCGGCAATGACACCTTTGTTTCATATTTCTTTTTTGTTCAACAACATCTTTTGCCCACAAATCTCCTATTTTTTTCCTTCCTGAATGATCAGTTCTTTTTCTCTGGTAAACCTATTTTTCGATCATTCCCAATTTTCTCTCTTTACCTGGCATCTTCTTCTTCTCTTTACGCCTAGAAAGTTTCCATTTTAATCTTCAGAACTTGAATATGGCACCAAAGCATGTTTTGCTCAAATAGTCACTGAATTAGGTTGTTCAAGTCTCAATCTTTCTTCATTTTTCTCCACGTAACTCTCAGCACTTTGGTACTTGGCTCTCCCGAGAGTTCGAGTCCTTAAGGAGTTCTCGATTATTACATCATTTTGTTGCTGGCAGCAGTTAACGCTTTCTGAGTGAAAATCTTCTTCTAAGACGACCGGAATGATTTCAAAAATGTCAGGATTACTTACTGAGTGCACACTTTGGTACTCGGCTTCTCCGATGGTATTTGACAAGTCCACCAGTGGTTGACCGCTATGCATCACTAATGAATCTTCAATTATGACGTCATTCTGTTGCTGGCTGATGTTTACGCTTTCTGAATTCAAATCTTCTTCTAATACGACGGGAATGTTTTCAAAAAGCACAGAATTACTGATTGAGTTTAACAACTCCTTGTCACTATCATTAGTAGTCTCCTGAACATGATTACTTGCCACTGTTAATGCTAGTATTTTCATGCCACGAGACATCTGTTGATGACAAAAAAATACATTATTATCATTTGTTTCACGTCTCCCTTAACAACTTCGACGTCCTATTGCCTAAGGTAATTAACACAATTACTCGATTATCATCACTCGCTTAACAAAATCTACACATTCATCCAAGTCCAAAACCTTCTAAATCCCATTCATACTGTGTTACATTCACCAAAAACCTCCAAGTCCCAGTTTGTGATGCGTAGATAATATACACAGTAAAATTAAACAATGGCGTTGGAAATACATCTTGAAAATATACTAATTTCTGGGCAAATTAAGGGCTATTGATGACGGACTGTCCTACACCAGTTGCACCCATGACTCCATTATCAAAATGACGGAATGCGCTGGATTTAGCTATCTTGCGTAGTGTGTTTCATTCGTCAGTATTTGGAAGGTTTGCGAATTGAACTTTTTTACGTGTTTTGTTTCATTTCGGACTAAGGCGTTTTGCAAGGGCATGCGTATATGTTTCCTATAGACGAAAATGCAATAAAATGAATTTGACAAATAAGGGGATTCAGGAGTTTTGCGAATTAAGCCATCGATATGTGAAAGATTCACACCAATATGACACCATATTTACGGATGATGCAACTGTACCTAACGCTCACTCAAACATTCACCAACTCATTCTCAAATTGAGAAGTGTTCGTTAAAGACTCTATTATATGATGTCAAAAAAGTAAATTCAAATTCAATGATTCAAAATCAATAACTGAGTAATATTTGCCACACGACTTGCTCAAAATTGCTAGTATCCAGGTGTTTGCGGAGGCAACCATATCTAGGCACTCATTTAGAAGTAACAGTTTGAATTAATCCCATTTAACCAGTGGAATCAACGCTTTCTAGAGCAAAATTACTTTGTACTCAACTAAAGTTTTCATGCTGCGCATGTTTTTTCATCTCTGTCAACCATAACGTGTCCTCGGACCACCTCTCAATCCACTTTGGAACTGTCAGTGTACCATTCCAATACATTCTAATTTCATTCCAAATAGTTCTGAACTAGCGCCCAAACATAACGCTTTTATGATTATTCACCAGACAACGCTGTTTCGACCTGCCATAAGTCTCATCAGTGGTGCTAAGTTGAACCACAAATTTGTAATTTCGTTATTTCTCGTGATTTTGAGATAAAGAAACAAATATTAAAAATATGTGGCCCTTCTGCGCTTCCGTAGATTTATTTATTGTGCTTAATCGTTTACTGTGTTATTGATGACTTGTTTATGAGATGAATGAAAACACTCTTTCATCTCATTTCCACCAGATTCATTTATTCTTATGACCGGTTTCGGAGTGTTACCCATTCTCAAGTAAAAATTAACTTTTTAGGTCTGCACCCGGGTTATATGGGGTTACAGGTAGGCTGGGAGGCTAGGTATTGAGTGAATAGGTGCACCTACTATGAAATTATGGATATTACCGGGGTTGCCAATTTTATAAATTCAAGAGTGGAGAACTATATAAATCGAGTTGCTCGTTTAGGGGTATATATTTCGGGCATTCACCACATTCTATTCTATATATACCTTAGTTTTTCATTCTATCTTGTTTGGGTTTTGCATTGAACAGAATCTTGCCTAAATTATCATTACTTATGAAAGCTGTTAATATCGAGTTGCTCGTTTAAGGGTATATATTTTGGGTTTTTATTGATGTAGTAATTTCCATGGCTTTGAACATATTAATTTTTTTTCCTCTATTACAAAATCCCACACATATCTAATGAAAGGAAGAAAATGAATTTGTTGGAAGCCATAGAAATTATTAAATCAATAAAAAAAACCCAAATAGATACCACTAAACGAGCAACTCCATTTTTGAAGGTCTTCACTCTCGAATTTATGAGTTTGGCAACCTTGGTGATCTCGATATTTCCATAGTTGTACCCTCATTTTATCGCTACCTAGCCTCCCAGCCTACCTGTAACCTCATATAACTTCAGACTTCAAAAGTTAATTTTTACTCGAGAATGGGTTAGACCTCAAAACCGGTCATGAATAAACGTAGTGGAAATTGGACAAAAATTGTTTTCATTCATCTCATCGAAGTTATTCGTTTGAAATAAATATATTTTTCAAATATTTTCTTAAGTTATGTTGTCCACATACTCATATTCTAAACACATGAAAATATACCCGATGTTTTATAACGAATAAAACAACTACCGACACAGTAGGTTCTGATGAATGCCTACCGGAAAACAACTGCTTCCTCGACTAATAGTATGCTGGATATTGAATTATATTTGACAGATATTTATTCACAATACCTCAGAGAGATTAGCCCCACAGAAGTTTTCCGTTCATTCAGCAGCGGAACCATGCTGAAATCATTCGAGTAGATCATCTATTCAGATTCTAACCAGACAATAAAGTGCCTGGG
>WOGR01004481.1:0-14686 GCA_015342045.1 Leptinotarsa lineolata | reverse complement strand
TAAATAATAAACGTATTTGAATTGAAATGAAACAACTCATTGAAAATTTTCTTTTGCATTTAATAAGTGCATAGTAAGTGCAAACAGTGTCGAGAAAAATATCATAGTTTCTTTAGGATTGTGGTTGGGTGGAAGAGCGGTCTTTTTGAGGACAGAGATTGAACCTTCCTCATTAATAATATATTATTATTAAATGCATGGTATATGTATTTCAGCTACCAATAAAAGCATTTTATATTATAAATAAGGTACTACCTTGTTCAGAAAGATACAAGACCTCTATTGTGCACAAATAAGTAAATATCAGACAATATGAATTATATAAAATGAACTCAATATGAATATTTAACCCAATGCATAAAAACTGATGAAACAGTAGAAGGCTAGGCAGAGTTCGCAGAGTTTTACAGCAATTAAATGCACTAAACTTGTTCAACAGATTGAAATGAATTGCTCCTATTATTCTGAAATAAGCACTATTCCCAAACACCAGAACTGCACTGCCCTTCTCGGTGCACGTTTCACCAATGAAAGTGGTGTCTTCAGGAAATGAAGTAGTTTACTTCAGTGCTTGTTTTGCATTTATTCTATTCTAGAAGTTCCAGTTCCATCTTCCATTAATTATTTATAAACAAACGGAAAAATACCAATTCAGTTTAGAAAGCATTGAAACTAATATAACAAAGTATAATTTACACAAGTGATATAAGACTCAGTTGAGATTTCAATGAATTCAGATTGTTGGAAAAATAATCAATTTCATCAAATTATCTTAACATACATGAGAGTGGTGAATAATAGCCATAGTTAAATTGTATGAGTTCATAAAATAAATTTCTATACCTAGTCGGTCTATTATGGACATACACTGATATAAGTGAAAGTATTTCAGGATAACCAATGAAATCTGATAAGTTTTGATAAGTCAACAATGCCATTGTCCGACAATCCTTGAGGATATTATATTCCCAACTTCATTATAATTATATTCACCCATACTAAACATAATTTATATGCTACATATTCGCTGCAGTATTTCAATAAGATGAATATGTCTGATTGGAATATGAACTCTAAATTACAGTTCTAAATTCTACAACGTATTGAACTAGGGAGCAATATAAAACTTTTGTAGTGTACCATGCATTTTTAGAGCAATCTGAGATACCGGTTATACCACATTTATTACATTCAACTTTTCTCACAACTGCTATTTTATGCAACTCATAATCGAACTAAATAAGAGACTGTGATCCACTGAAAATCATAGGGAAAGACTTGCTCGTATTAAGGTTCACGCAATTAGTTTCACACCAATCAGTACATTTCACTACATTAAAAATTTTAACCATCATCAAGAAGAAAATGTACAATGTGAAAAAAGTAAAAGCTACCTGTTAAACTAGATGTAATAAGCTTGTCAGTAATTGGGTATCACGCAATAATTGAAGATCCACTTTGCCTATTAGATTCAAGTTTTCTATTCCTGTCATAGTTTATTCAGGAGTTATATATTGAGTGCATCAAGTTCAATTGGTTAAAATGTTTACAAGAAAATTACGTTCAAATTCAAGGGAAGTTATACAAATCCATAATTTTTTAAATTTTGCTAATCAAATGACTTCGAGTGTATAATAATTTGATTAAGTCCCGAGATCCTAAGCCGAGGGAATTTTTGAAAACATTATACATGAAAGCGTCTGCTTTCAAGATTCAAATGATTTACGTGAAATAGAAGCAGTTCATTTTATTTGGTTGAACAGGCCTAGTGCATTCAATTGCTGTAAAACTAAACTCTGCCCAGCCTTCAACCGTTTCATGGGTTTTTATGCATTGAAGTAAATATTCGTTCTAAGTTCATTTTATATGAGTTTCATTAGTTCGGACTTCCATTGTCTAATTTGATATAAAATGACTTGAAATCCCTGAAAGAATCTATAAAGTTAAAAAGAATAGCTGAAAAAACAATTATATTAAGCAAAAAATAGAAACCTTGAACTGAAATTACAATAAAATAAAATACAAGCAACAATTGAAAATTGAACAATTAAAAAAAATACTAACAATACTAACTAATTAAAAAGAGATACTAATAATCGAAACGTCGTGAAGTAACTTGGCTTGAAGTCTTTGAATTTTTATCTCTTTGTTATTGTTCCATTTTCAATTGTTACTTGTATTTTATTTCATTATAACTTCTGTTCAGGGTTTTCTTTGCTTAATATAATTATCATTTTAAGCTATTTTTTTAAATTTTATTCGTTCTTTCAGAGATTTTATATCAAATTAGACAATGGAAGTCCGAACTAACAACTCACAATGAAACATTGTCAACCACCTTCAGACATTCATTTCATATAATCCATAAAATACTGAAAGAGATAAGAAAATGAAGTCAAAATAATGTCTTCTCTTTCATAAAATAAAATGTAGGGTGTCTCCAGAGACTCCAATGAATTCAAGAAATCACCAGAAAATTTTGTGACATGACTAACGTCAAACTGAAACCAGTCCGTTTCATCCTTGACCAAAGTGTAATAATGATCAGATTCAAAGCCAGAATCACAGTGAACAATGACTGCATGAAGATTATAATAGTGGTCTGCTTGATTGAAGTGTTCATCTATTTCAAACCTTCATAAGAATTTGGTGCTTCACTCAGTGAGAAACCATACTACTGCCTTGCTCACTTTTTTAATGAAACATTTTAAATGGTATTCAATTCCAATACTGAAGTCAAATTGTGTTAGTGTGATTACCCTGGTCTGATGTAGCGTTTGATATCATATACTTTCATTCAATAGTTTCTGACTAATTCATGTTTTGTTATATGTTTCGTTTTATATTATTTAGGTTTATCTTCTGACTGTTATGTGTTTTGTTATGGGTCTATTTTTTCAAACTATCAACATGAGATACGCTTTGTCAATAAGAATTTTTGTTTTTCAGACAAAGAATATTTCTCTATTATTTTTTGGACAATATGAATATTTCGAAATGGATTCTCGAAATACCCATCTCTCCTAACGTACCTATACAGTAGATTCTGGTATATGCCCATCGCAAAACAATTACCTCCCCGGCTAATACCACGCTGGACATTAAATTATATCCCAAACTAACCTCTGTGAGGTTAGTCTGCAAGATACGTCACAGAGGTTAGTCTGCATAAATGTATGTCGGATATAATTCTAACTAACCTCACAGAGAAGAGTTAAGCATTTCGAGATTTCGTTTCGAAATATTGATGTTCTCATACGTTTATATCTCTCTTCAATACAGTCTTCAGGCTTATTTTATTTTCTGTGCAGAATATGTGTAGTTATATTTTTTGTTTCAAATTTTTTTCTGTAATCCTGATATAAATAGAAAAACCTATTTGCGATGGCGGTTCTTTTGTTTTTCAAGAGTGTCACCATCGAAATTATGTTTCTCCAACATTTAACGAAAAGATTGAGACTACTTCCCCAATTGCATAAAGGTTAACAGTGTTTATCGAAGCTCTTTCCACCATTATTTTCAGTACTTTTTTTGGAGGGTAAATATTTTTGCTGAGTGACTTGGAGAAGATCCACATACTATTATTGCATATGTCATTATTGAAGGCAATATTGAAAAATAAGACACCCCCAGATATTCTTCATTTAGTTTGCTTTCCAGGTGTCTTATTACATATGTTGCAGCTGAGAGACATTTTGAGAGATACTTGGTATGAGATGATATTTTATTTAATACCAGTAGAATTATCAATTTATTAAAGTTTTTCCGAATATACTGAAAATTTATTTTTTTTATAATTAATATAGTCTTAATAAGTTTCGACTTCTCAGGGTTGTCGTTCATAGAGGAGCTACAGCTGGTTAATGGAAAAACAGTTTTCAACAACTTTTTTATCAGAGTATTTTGAAGCATGTTTATTGCCATCATTTTTCAAATATGACAGAACTCTACAACTCTATAATTTTTAACATTAGTGAAATAGTAAAACTTTATGAACATTTGGTTATAATTTTCGGAAGATAACTTATTTTCTTGGCATAAAAATTTTGATTCATTTTTCATAATTCCTGTAATTGGAAAAACTTTAGTCAATCATTTAAACACAATAAAGATTACAGTTTATAAGTACTTCCAGTGCCAAATTGAGGAAAATTGCGGAAATGAAGTGGAGGAAGAAAATTGTACCTTACAAAAAAATAATAAAAACCATGCATACTTGAAGAAGTCTACAAATTCTTTAAAAAATACCATAAATGTCAATGAGAGGGTGAAGTCAAAGAATGATCACGAAGAAGAAAAGGAAATCATGAGAAAAACCAAAGAAAATATCAACCGAAAAACCCGTCCAATTATCAAATATATAGATGATTCAAATAATACCTTGAAGATAGGTGGGAATGATAATATCAACAATTGGGAAGATTTGTTTGATGAAGAAGGGCAGTTGGAAGAAGACTTGCTGAAAGAGGTGAGTGTTAATGATTTTTTAAACATGTTATTGATTGTAAGAGTTTTTGGAAAATGGTTATATTTTATTATTCTACTCATTTTTTAAGCATATAAAACAACTTTCTTGCAAATGAACATCATCTTTAAGATTTTGATATTCATAATTGGAACCTTTGGCGTAAAATGATTCTAATTAAATCACTTTCACACAAGAACTTGAACACTTTTCTTGATGCGTGTTTCGTTAACCAACTTAGCAGCACAGGAGATGACTAGAAGTCATGTGATGAGAGAGAGAGAGAGAGAAAATGCTATGTTCTAGTATGTGCGAAATGTGTTTTCATTACATTTTTTATATAATTATCCATGACACAAATTTTTGCTGATTCATAGTAATACCATGTTTTTTCATTGAATGTGATTTACAAAAGAGGAGCTCTGAAATGTTGCTACTAAAACACTCTTGATGAATTTCAGATGAAAAATGTTTGTAAATAATAGAAAATGTTATAATACATATTGAATAGAAGGCTAAGGAGCTATTATACCCCATATATAATGAAAGTAGTTAAGAGGGAGAAAAAAGCATAGTTCATTTCAGAATTCAATAAACATAACAAAGATCTCTGGAAAGCCATAAAACCTTATTATTTCATACCAGATGAAATGCTTCACATTTCAGAGAACTTGAAAAATCCCACGCAGCTAAATGCAATCAGGAATGTACTTCTTTCTATATATGATATGTTTGTTTTTGAAAGATATTTCCCAGATTTAAAAAATTCAATGGGGTGTGATTTACTAAATATAAAACTCATAAAAATGTGCTGTCTCCATATATTCTATATGTAGCTTATGTCGTTAATTTTTGTTGGATTAACAATGTTTTTCCACAGTAGGGAGAAAGCAGTTGTAACAGTATTGTCAAAAAAACAAATCCATCAAATTACTATCCATCACGAATCCAATAACTCAAACTAGATTTCACAAAGGGCACAACTGCGTTATTGTATATAGTGGACAGTGTTATTGCAGCACAAGACGTAAACAATAATACAGTGTGAGTTCTTCTTGATTTTAGTGGAGCATTCGATGCTGTCAACTTCAATTTGATGTTATTAACTCCTATTGACCTTCAACAAAAAGTTACTATAGTGGGCAATATTTGAAATTTGAAATGTATATGTGGGGTGCCACGGGGTTGGTTCTATTTTGGAATCCCTTTTATTTGCCATCTATATATCGCTTGTTAAATGTCTAGAATACAGACAACACATTCACAATTTCTCATCAGATATGGTAGATGATATCATCAAGATATTGGCTAGTTGAACATTAACGAAAGGAAAGTGTCACGTGCTGCAAGTGTTTCATAAAATAATTAATGTAAAAATACCTTCTAACTTACACAGAAAGATCTTTTCTCGAACTGATGTGCATAACCATAATATAAAGTATAAAGGCCGACTAACACAGCACAGCACAGTGTTTTTTCCTCAAAGTTTCAACTATCAAACCTGCAAATATCAATGACTTTTCCGAGCAAATAAAAATTGGTGAGCTGGATCGAACCATTTCAACACCAATTTCAAAAATGTTTTACTGCCCCTAATCTTTTGATTACCTATATCTTACAAATATTCATATTTTGAAAGTTTTTCTTGTTTACTTCTTCGCGCATTATGCAAAATTAATATAGCAGCACTCAGGAGTAAGAGTTTTGCTTGATAGATTCCATAGTATTGAAAACTTTTTGAGCAGCCAGAAATTTTTCTTAGTAAAGTTGGCAGCTATCGAGACGATCAGTCACCGCAAGGTTTCATCTTTGCTAATCTGAAAAGACAAATACATAAGTGATGTGAATCCTCACAATAAGATCATCTATTTACTCTATACAGAGTATCGCCGTTCTAAATTCTCCAGTAATCCATTTTTGAAAATAATAAGTGACCATTGGCCACATAATGAGTGTTTGATAAACAAAAACAAAGGTATCAGTGCAGGAGTTATTCGCAGTTAGTAACTAAGGGTACACTTAACAACAAATACCACCTACAATTAGGTTGGCTTCCTATAGAAACCAATATTAAGGGAGAGACCACATTTATAAATTGTGTTTTTATTCTGCAATCACCTTCGAAGAGAGTTCAAGAAGATTAATTTCTAAAATTATTTTGTGCAGAATTCAATCATATTATGAAGTGGAATTATGTGAGAAAACAATTTCAATTATTTATAATAGCACATAATCCAGACAGATACATTCAAAAATAAAATGAATTTAAAACTTCTGCTTTCAAAACTGAGAAAATGGAAATGACGCTACTTTTTTAGGTTCTTGTGGGGTATAACTATTTCTTTCTTTCTTTCTTTTTTAGGTATGAGACCCGCTCCATTTTTCACCAAGGTTTTGTTTGAATAAAAGGGTTGCTGGCAATTTTAGCTTTCAGTTTTAGGTTTTCTGTACACTGGTAATCTTTTGAGTTTTTTTTTAATATTGACTTGCCTCTATATTGTCAGAAAATAACTTTGTTGGTTTCTTTCAAAACAATCTACATAAGATTATATTTCTTTATGAGGGAAATCTACAGTTCTCCACTACTGAAGAAACTTTTTCATCAATTTCTTTTTAGATTATTCACAAAGTGGGGAGTGAGGTGACCATTGTCAAAGCTAAAGAAGACTATTCGGAGTATGTTTGCAAGCAAATCGAAGAGCTTGAACACATGGTAGAACTTTATGATTTCCCTTCGAGTTTCGAAACTCACGATATAATCCAGGCGTTCAATGATATCAAAAGTGATGCAATGTATGTCAAATGGGTAGACGATACTCATGCGATACTAGTTTTAGGATCTCTTTCACAAGGTAAGTGAAAAGATGATAATAAATTGAATAGTTTTCTTTATTTGAAAATCATAAATGCATTGATAAATACAGATCTGCGCTTGTAAAGCTATATGATTCTCACTAACAACGGATTTACAAAACTGCGATAAGTATTTCTCAATACAATAGCTTCCTCAAGCAGGATAAAAAGGATGTATCCTGCTTGAGGAAGCTATCGTATAGCGAAACACGTGTCACGGTGTGAACCCATTGTTAGTGAGAAACGAACAGGAAACTATAGTGTTTTGTGTGAATCACTCCAGCTATCTAAGGATATAATTTGTAAACATCGTTTTTTATGATTTTCTTTCTTACTGGTGAAAAGAGAACGATCAATTCATTTCCGTTTACGAGGTCTGTTCAAGAAATAAGGTGAATGTTCAAATTTAGTGGGCTACGTACATTAAATTTTTTTATGTTGGTACACTCGTCTCGAACATATGTTCACAGTTCCAGCTGTTTGGCTGGTTTGTTGGTGAGAGGCATAAAAGTTGGCGATTTTCTGCTATCGAAAAAAATGGTTGAAAGATTTGCATCAAATTTGGTATAAAAAATGGAATTAAGTGCTCATAAACACTTAAAATGCTGACAGTGGCATTCGGTGGTTGTACACGTGGTACACGCTTTTCATAGAAGATCTAGAAGATGTGAATGACGACGCTCGCCCTGGCATATCAACAACCGATGAAAATGTTGAAAAAGTGAAAAAAATTGTTATGGAGAATCGTCGAATCACTATTACGGAAGTTGCTGAGGATGTCGGCATATCGGTTGCAATTTTTTCGGAAATTTTGGGCATGAAGCGTGTGGCAGCGAAGTTCGATCCAAAATTGCTAATTTTTGACCAAAAAAACCGTCGCATGAGCATCGTTCAGGAATTGTTGGACGACGTCAAGTTCAATTCAGATTTTGCTTAAAAGTGTAATAACTGGCGATGAATCATGCCTATATGGTTATGACATCGAAACCAAAGTCTAATCGTTCCAATGGAAAAGTCCAGAAGAGCAAAGACCAAAAATAGCACGCCAAGTTCGATCAAATGTCAAGGTTTTGCTAACTGTTTTCTTCGATTACCTTGGCGTGGTGCCAAAATTGAAGAGACCCATGAAAGGCGGCGTTTTGCGACAATTGATGAGATACTTTTAGAAACGGAATCGCTGAGAGAGCTCAAGGACAAACCAAAAAGTGCATATCAGAACTGCTTCGAGGATTAGAAAAAACGCTGGCACAAGCGTATTGTATCTGAAGGAGATAAAATAGAAATTGATCAACAAATAATTTTTTTTGAGAAAAATGAAAATTCACCTCATTTTTTGAACGTATCCGCTACATTAAAAAAAATATCTGTAACGAACGACAACCCTCAGAAGTCGAAACTTGTGCGATCTAAGGATTAATGAAGGCTTATATTTCAACGTGCAATTTTTAGCACGGGGAATATCAGTAAGGAAAATTTCACAGAAAAATTAATTCCTTACAGAGTCAGAGAAATCCAATATTCGTTCGACAGACTTCAACAGATTTTTTCTGTAAATGACTACTCACAAATTTTACCAGGATAATGAAATTTGCGAAAAAGTATGGTGAGCCGAGAGTAGATTCACAAATAATGAATAATTTACCAGATATATACACAATCACTGGCGACAAGAAAACGAATATTCACAAAGAGTTACCAATTTTTAGGAAAAATGTGGTTTGTAGTTCTGAATGATAAAATTAGTAGTACCCACTTTTCTAAAATCTCTCTACCTAAAGAATTATGCTTAGAGTTTTCATCAGAGTCACTAGTGCACACACTTATCAACCCGCGCGCTAACACTCAGCAACACGCGCGTGCGTTGATGCGTATGCGTGTGTGCACGTATTGGTGTTTGCGCGCATACGCCCGTTGATGCGCGCGCACGCGTGTTAACGCCTATGCGTGCTTGTGAGTTGGTGCGCGCCTGTGTATATATCGAAAGGATATAACCTAAATCAAAGAGAATAGAAATCGGTGATACAACCGCACAACACTCCCATAAAGGAGGACAAACTGCGGATGTGTGTCTGGATAATTGGCCTCATCAAAGCGGAGCAGTCAAGCGCAAAGGTGGGTAATATCCGTTTGCCGAAAACAGGAAACAACACATATAATCGGTGACACCAACAAGAACCAAACGCACATTTGCATATATGTTCAGAAAATAACGGAATCTTTTTAATTTCACATAAAGTAAATACATATACATATTCTCAACTTTCCAATCTCAATAAAACATTTTAGACCGATGGATTAAATTAGAATGTGATAAGATTGTTGGAGGTCGAAATCAATAATAATATTGAATAACAACCCGCCTAGAGTTTATTTTTGTACACACTGTATGTAAGTTTTTTTACAGCTCAAAAGGCAGTGAATTTGAGTAACTCGCTTATCAAAGTTCGACCCATGGCAGCAGCTAGTCGAGTATCTCTTGCGACAGCATATCAAAGCGACTTGAAACCGGCGATGAAAAGACCCCCAACTAATCTGCAAACTGCTAGACGACTAATTACGTCTCATCTGGGACAGAAGAGTACTATCAGCAGAGAAAAGAGTGCTAGAGAAAGGGATGACCTGAGAGCTGCTCGGGGTAAGGTTATTATTCAGAACTTTGTGTACAGAATATTTTTAAACTTTTTTGGTAGATGTGTGATTTTTTCATTTTTTTTGTACGAAATGAATTGTTTATTTCAGAAATGAAGAGACTAGTCAAGAAAAATGAGCAGGATGCTTGGGAAGGTAGTCTGCGATCATCCATCAGTTGAAACGAAGAGAAATATTACATTTCTAGTTTAGTGCCTTATATGAGTAACATATATTATATTTATTATATTCAGAAACATATTTGTTTATTGTGATTTATTTCAACTGTTGTCAATTAAATTTATCGCAATATTTTTTATTTATGAAAATATAACATAGTTGTGAAAGTATTCGTGAGTACCTTAAAAACTGTTTACACAAATGACCTGAATGATGAATTAAAGATCTATTTTTATTCGATTCGCCTTTTTGTGATTCTTAGGCGATTATTTGACCATTTGCGTCTCAGCAGTATCACCGTAACCCTTTTTCAAGCTATGACAGCGGTTTCACTATGAAACCCATATTGCATACATAATTTGTCTTCAACCATCAAATTAAACATTCGAATGCAGACTGACAGTTGAACATATAAATAGATCTTGATCTAATACTGAACTTTACTGGAAAGTAATGAAAATCGACATCCTTAGAATAACTGAAAAAATGGCCAGTAAGTTTTTTCTACTACAATTATCTGGTTAATGAGAGATTACATCAGTATTTTTTGCATAAAAAATAATCATTATTTGAAGAAATGTGAGTAATTAATGACTTACATAGGTAGTTTCAATTGTAACTACTGCTACTCATGATATGTTGAATGAAAGAAAATTAAAATTCCTATCTGGTATGGTTCTAAAGGATAGAAAGGATCTACCTATTGGGTTTCTTGCAACTAGAGGGTACTTTGACGAGAGAAGCAACAACAAAACTAGTATATCAATGTAGTTGAAAGACAAGAAAGGAATGTATTAACACGAGACATTTTCCCAGAAGAGATGAGATGGGCCCTAGCTCAACATTTGCTGATTCACGGTAATTCACTACATTTTGCGCATTGCAATATTCAATGTGCGACACAGACTTTTCCTTTGATTAAAAAACTTTAATTTTGTACCGGCATACATTCCCCAGGAGTTTTCTATACACCACCCCCATTAAACAACTTTTTCAAAAACCAGAATTTATGACTTTTATGTTTGATAATTGACTATCCTGAAAGTTTTCAATAAATTTTTATGAAAATAATTCTGAGGTCTTAATTTGGGACACAAAGGATTAATAGCATTTATTTTATTATTATTTGTAATTATATCAATTACATTTGTGGTTTTACAAATGTAATATGGTAAGTTAGGTGTGAATTCCTTTCTTTCATTTCATTATGCGAAACAGAATTCAAAAATATTTTTCTAATATATTTCAGACGATGAAAAGTAAATATGACATCTCAAATAATTTTCAGTGAAATGTAATTTTCAATTTCTGATTTTAAAATCTCAAAAGGGAAAAAGTATCTCTAATGAAGCTGAAATTGATTAAAAAAATAATTTTTCTCACCAAAATTTGGTGAGGGAACAAGGATATTTTTTTACAAAATTCAAAGAATCTCACCAACTTATACTCCGAAATTGATGAAAATAATTTTGTTTCGTTTTGAGTATTTTATTACGCAGACTTATCAAAAATGTTATTGATGAATTTATGTTCGGAAACGAATCACTTGAAAGTAAATATCTCTCGTGATATGAAATTTACCATTCTATCGTGCTATTATGAACCCCTCAGTTTCCGACTTCAACATACTAGGCCTGAGAAAATCAAATATCTGGTGCTTTGATAAGCCGATGTCTTGATACTGTTAAAAAAAAAACTCGTGGTCTCTACAGCTTTGATGGTGCCCTTTTGTTGTTTAAGTTCCACCTTGGTGATAGAGTTCTGGTTACCTTGCTCAGTGTCAAAAACTAAACCAAGTTCATCGGGTCGGGCATCTGCCTAAAAACATATGCAATTCCTGATCTCTCATGGTCGCGGCCATACAGACAAATAGATCGGACTGTTGATGATTTTACAGGCTCCATCCAGTACCATTCTGTTATGTGGGCACTCAAGTTCAAAAGTTCAGGATCTCCTTGTTGGGTAAGTATATTGGTATTAATTATTAATCAGCAGGTAGAAATATAACCCTGTCTGTATTTGAAAAGAATTTTCAGTTGTAATTAAAAAAATCACGGGTTACTTGAAACTTCCAGAATGTAAAATTCTTCATAGAAGAAATAAAATGGAAAGATAAAGAAGAATAGATAGCACCTTGGAATCAGTAGGTAGAGACAAACCTTGTTTTTCAAAGAAATCTATATTCACTTTAGAGCAAGATTATTTATCTATAATCATAAAGTGAAATTCTTCATAAAGTAAACGAATTCGATGTGCATGTTTTTGAAGATCTTCGTCATCATTTACTTCTTATAAAGTAGTAATACTTGTAACTTATGAAGTATTTTATCCTTACAAAAAGCAAATATCTTGAGAACCAGTGAAGACAAAAGATAACGGATTACATTTCTGTTATCAGCAAATTGAGATGGATCTCTCTCTCACCACCAAGTGAGTAAAGTATATGGAGGTTCTGAACTGATAAAAACAAAAAATACAAATTTCTGTAACTCATTTGTATCAATCTGATGACTTGATTCAGAAGAAAGTGATCTGTGACTTGGGAATACTCAGGCAGCTACATAAATTGCATTTCAAAAGAAGTTCATCAGTGCAGGGATCTTATGGATGATCTGTGCCGAAGAGATGAAGGAATGGCTTAGGGAAAGCATCGGGGCGCTGAGAAAACTTTGGGAGGAATCTCAACAATGGTCGAGGTCGAAAAACTCCCGAAAAAGCCTAGGGTTCTGGCCCTCATACTTGGCCAAAGATACGAGAAGCCAACAGTTAGGACAAGTCTCATCAACCATACTCCTTTCATTGGAGTGCAAAGCTGACTATTTGTTAGAGGAAAAGTTGGGTCGAATCCTGGTCATATACATATAAGAAAGATCTTTCAGAGCTTGGAAGGGAAATTTAATCAAAGCCTGAAAGGTATTAACAAACACCGATGTGTGGAGTACTGACGTTGATTAATTTTTTTGATGGTAATTGAATCGAAGACGATCAGCAAGAGAGAACTTGAAGATCCGGAACAGTAAATCTCCCGTAAGACAGTCAGGAAACACCACCAACCAGGAAAGTGAATGACGGCAGATATATCACAGGTCGTAACTGGGTGTGACGTCAATGTATAGCTTCTTACTTAAGAGAGTAGTGACACCAACTAAGAGTGGAGCACCCACGTCATTGTTTAATGAATTTACTGCTTATTACAAACTTAGTTATATCATAGAATTGTATGTATCACACATATATCGTCCACTCAAAAATAACATCTTTTTTTTAACAACTCTGTCAATGGCAATTTAATCTGTAAGGATTTTTGATGAAACAACCGGCACATATCTTCGAACTTCATTCCTATTTTTTTAAGTAGGCATTGACTTTATTGCTAATAATTTTTCATCATCTGTAAAATAACCCTCTTTGGAAATTTTATGTTCTAAACATTTTGTAGAAAAAGGCTTTTAGGATTTTCTATTTCCCACAAAAATGTGGGAAACTTTCAAAGAAAGGAAGAAAATAACCTTCGATATATAACTTTTCGCACAGATGTGTAAATCATGCACATAAATTTCTCTCAGATATAAACTGGAATAAAAAGTTCAACCAAAACAACTTTTAAATGTATGGGCATTTAATTATACGAAAATTACTAAATGTTTCAGTTCATTAGAACTGAACTTGCACTCTTTATTAAATGTGATTAAATTTTTGCTGGTTACAGGTATCAAATACCATTTTTAAACGATCGTGTTCTTTTTGTGTGCGACTCCCCACTATTCGGTCCTTGATATACAGGTCTACACCTTCAAAATAAAAAAATATTTTAAAGCACTCATAAAAAAATCTCTGGTACCAGGCATATATTATAATGAAGATGCAGAAACACCTTCCACAGGGTGTCGTAAAAGTAGAGTTTTGTACTTTCTTTGTCCTTTGGTATTTGCCAAAATCAACAATTAGTATCTAATGTACTGAATATACACGATCCTGATAATTTACTCATAATTTGTAATGGTACGAAAATGTAAATATTCCATTTTTATTTGGAGATTCAAATCTGCAGGATCCAAACCTGGTTAACGGAAAACTAGATTTTAACAAATGTAATGAACTTTTCGTTTCACTTACTAAGGTCTATTTGGTAGACCCATGAATATTTACCTGTATAAATGAATCCGGCATAGATATTATTTTCTTTCAAAAATTCAGATTTCCAATTATAAAACATATGACATGTCTCTGTGATGAAATATATTCATTGAAAATGTTTATTTTTGTACAAATCTTGTAATACTTTCTGCTTGTTGAAGTACATACATTCTCGCATACAAAAGCTTACACAACTTTTGAGTGTACACTTGTGTATATAGGAAGACCCAAGCCAGTGACGAGAGTGGGAGTTCAGGTAGATTACGATCCCGCCGTCGACTCATGTAATTTCAGTTTCAAATGGTTCTTGAAAATGTCTTCAAAGTAGAAAACGAAACGTCGAAAAGATGAAAATTACAGACATGGTTCAACCCGAACGACTACATCAAATTGCTGACCACGAAAGTACACACATATAATTAT
>WOGR01004480.1:0-14686 GCA_015342045.1 Leptinotarsa lineolata | reverse complement strand
CCGAAACACGTTTGAGTGACATTTTTGACGTATATTTTAGGCTTGAACGAGCAACCTCCTAATAGGGGGCTCGTCAACCCCTCAAACTTGAATGAGGGAGAGGGGTTGAGTGATACTTTATTTGAAAGGTCTTGGAAGCCTCTTCATAACGGTGTATGAAAAACGTAAATTTGATGAACGGTTTTTGCCAAAAATCTATTTTGCAGCTCGAATCAGCCACCTTGAATATTTGGTAATTTTTACAATGTACAAGCCCATTTTTATTAAGCCTTTTTCCAAAGTCAAACAATCGTCAAAAATTACATTCTTGAAAAATTTGATTGTTACCATCATGCTCACAATCAAAAAAATCAAATCTGCGTATTCAAATCCAATGTTCAAATTGTCCTCCATTGACTTCCATACAATAATACTTTCTCTCAAACTAAGAAATAAAAAAAAACAGCAAAACATTTCCTTATCTTGCCTTAATTTATTTGTGCTTAGAAGGTGATTATCTGGTTGTAACGTTTCTTCGATCATTTCAGAATAGGAATCAGTCTGTTCAGTTACTACTTTGCTGATTTGTTTAAAATTTTGAAAAATATGGTGAACACATTGCGAGAACGTGTTGAGCTGGTTAGCCTTTATTACCAAATACAAAATTGTGCCCGAGCGGCTGCAAGGATATTTAACCAAAATCATCCTGAACGTAGCGTTCGCCATAAGTACGTATTGAAATTGATTTCAAAATTTGTGGAGATGGGTTCAGTAATAGATAAAAAAAGGCATCCATTGGAATTGTGAATGACGAAGGAGCAGCTGTGGCGGTATTGGGACATGTCTAACTTATGCCAAACACGCTATCTGTACGACAACTTTCTGCAGTTTCCGGTATCTAACGTTTTCATAATTTTGCATAGTAGACACGAGTTCCATCCGTACAAAATTAAATTAATTCATGAAATAAATGATGATGATTGGGATCGAAAACAAGAGTTTTGCGAAATTATGGCCGAGCGTATCAACAATAACCCAAATTTCTTTTACAACGTTTGCTTTTCTGACGAAAGCACTTTTTCACTTAATGGAGAGGTTAACCGGCATAACTGTGGAATTTGGAGCGATACGAATCCTCATGTATTTCGAGAAGCTCACACTCAACATCCAGAAAAGCTAAACGTTTGGGTAGGAATTATGGAAGACCATCTAATTGGACTTCTGTTTATTCCTGGTAATTTAACTGGCGAACGTTATCCTGAAATGCTGGAAAATGCAATTGATCCGTTAATAACTGAACAATTAGAAAAAGATACTGTACTACTTGAACAATTGCTTTTCAACAAGACGGAGCTCCTACGCACTACGCCGCACCAGTTCGCCAATACCTCAATTTGCAATAACCCGGTCGTTGGATTGGAAGAAGAGGTCCTATGGAGTGTCCTGCCCGATCTCTTGACCTGAACCCTCTGGACTTCTTCTTTTGGGGACATCTCAAGTCCAAGATTTTTGTGACTTACCCTGGAAATTTGGACGAACTACGCCAAAGAATTATGAGAATGAGTGTTGTCAAATAACTCCAATTATTCTGAACCATGTCAGAGACGGTTTTCAGTCAAGATTGTATTATTGTATGGAAGAGCAATTCAGCAGCTATTTGCATAGCTGCGAAAATTGAACTTCGCCTTCTACTATAACTTTGTATATGTTGTTAGAACTGAATATTGTTTTTTTATGTGGTTGTAGTAATAAAGACGTTTATTATTATTATTATTATTATTAAGATGACAAATGGACCTAAAATTGACCCTCGTGGAACATCTTGAGAAATATCCAATGCCATACTACTATTTTCCGGATAGGATTTGAAGCGTTCAAGAGGTTAGCCTTTCAACCCACACATTGAAATGAAATGGAATGGAGTACAAAGTATTCAAAATTGAAGTCCCGTTCTCTGACTGAAACATCTCCTAACTTAAAATAGAAATATGTTACAGACCTGTGTATCGGTACTATATTTCCATATTTTATATCGACGTTTTTCTCTTCGTGGTACATCTTCGGATCGCAATCGGCTTCAATGTGAGATTCAGGCGAGTCGACGTTTTTTCCATCGGTTACAGTCTCCTCGTCAGCAGTTTCTTCGATCCTGGATAGCGCCAGGTGTGCAAGCCGAACGTGAGCTTCGTGCAGTTGGTTCTTCAGGCTGGTGATCTCGTTCTTGAGAGGTTCCACCATCTCGGAGTACGGAGACAGTTCGGTGTTTTCGAGATGGGAGGAAACCAATTTTGGCTCTGGTAGTTCTTGGGGGCTTTCGGAAGACTGAAAAGAAGAACAAACAAGGGCCATTTTTTAAGTAACAATCGTTTTATACAAAAGTCGATGGCATTAAGTCGGGGCTCTATGGTGGAGGATCCAGTAATTTTCAATCAGAGCTGTTACCTTTTAAATCCTTCTTCATTCTGAACATTTTTCCTACGTCCTTTGAAAAAACGCTCATTTTCATCTTCAACGTCAACTACGACAAGCTGTGAATTTCAGTAGGACGAACTTTTATGCGTTTTAAAACCGAATGACTGAGTGCACTTCACAATCAGCGGGATTATTCATTGTCAATGCGAAATTTAGGTATGAATTTAGAGACTTTAGTCGAAATTTCGAATTTCAAAGTCAGAATTATTGAAAAACATAGGTAGTCCTTCTGTGCTTTTGTAGTTTTCCGTTTTCTTTTGGAATAACTTGAAGATCGGTTTTTTACAAGATGAAACAAATATATCTGGATATATTTTGAAATGAAATCAAAACATACCTTTTTTCTATGTAATTAGGATTTCAATCAGGTTTTCCGGTGATATAAAATCTTGATTAAGTTGATATTTACTTGCATAAAATTGAAGAAGTGGGTTTTATGTTGCTTGTAGCGGGCTAGAGAGCTGAAAATGTCCGTTTGGTAACTCATAAACACCTCTGGAGAATCTGAACATTGGTTATTTCTTTCTACTTATGTTCTTTTTAAAAAAAATTATATTATTTTTGAATATTGACAGATGTATCGTATTTTTTGTCAAGTTCTTTACACTTTCAATGTAAGAGATACTATCCTCCCAATTGTTCTAAAGTAAACTGTAATGCGTCAAAATTTTCGATAATAGAAAAACATCTTCGGGTTTAATAAAGTGTTCTCACATTGATTCTGAAAATAAAAACGATCATTGGAGAAAAAGCCACACAGATATTTGAGGAAAATGGAGTAATGAGAAATCGTCACTCAAATGAAATTAATGTATTTCGAAAATTCAAAACGAACGTAAGATTTTAATACTGAATCAAAATTTTTTCTCAAACTGAAAACCGCTTTCTATTTATGACCCTAGAATTTATCCTTGACAAAAAAAAAATAAAAAAACTCTAAATACCACTTCATACAATATGGAAAGGAGAAAAATTGAAAATACGAGGGTAGTTTGAAAAGTTTCCGGCCTAGCAAAAATACAAGACATTTCATTGAGATCTGCGCCTAAACTGCGCCAATATACGTTGGAAATGTTCATTCCAACTGTTTTTGGTCTTACGTGAGCAAACGCGGCACACAACGCGCGGACAGCTTTCTCATGCCTAAATGTTGATTCAATGTGTGACAAACACTTTTGACATGTTCATAACCTCTGCTATCTCTCTCACTTCAATTCGGCGGTCGTCTAGCACCATTTGGTAAAGTTTTCAGAAAAACACTCACATCAACTCACTCAAACGACTGTTACACAACAACTGCGCATCCAAAATGGCTGAAACTTCGGTAACTGCCAACAGATGAACAACGAAATCACTAGCTTTCACTTACGAGTGCTGCCATCTTCATGTGGAGGCCGGAAATTTTTTAGACCACCCTCGTATATGAGTGTATCGATTTTACAAGAAGATGTAAAGATCCAGAAACTAAAAATTTCAGTGAAAATTGAAATGATTAGCGAAGAGAAATACTCACAGGTATTTTGTTCTCGATATCTGACAGTTCATTATCGAGTGGTTCCAATTCACTGACTTCCAATGGGCATGTCATCGACTCATCATGAACACTCGTACATGATTCTGAAAAAAAGTACTGAACATAAAATATACAGAAAATATTGGTAAGTTCTCAGAAAAAAATTATAGGGACGCTCATTTATAGACGGCAAGTTCAAGAACCCAGTGAAATTCTCACAATAAAGTGTTAATGGCATAAACTTATCCTATTTAACTCGAACATCCCCTTAGAACTTGAAACTGCCACGATTTTCAAATATTAATGGTACTTCTCAGTAGGAAAACTAACTAGCTTTTTTTCGAGGAAATGAAAACCCGTTTTCCAAATCCAATTGCCGTTACTTCTTCCGACAAAACAAGCACGTACTCCATGGCGTCGGGTCTATCGCTACAGAGATAATTACATTTCGGCGTGACTGGCAAAAGAAAATTCGAAGAAAATAACTTTGTCATTCCGGATCCTCATAAATAGAATATTAGCTTTGCTCAGTCTATGCAAACCTTGGCGAAATGTTTGAAATCAGTTGTTTAGATATTCATTCAATTCATATATAATTTTTTGGTGGTCTCGATATTTTTATTGATTGTTTCTAAAGTCGGGAGAAAAAGATACTATTACTGTAAAATCTGCGAAAAAAGACAGTGAGTGACTCTCAAAAGATCCAATTACATTATTAATGACAAATATGAAGAGAAGTGGCCCGAGCAGACTACCTTGAGGTACACTCTATTCAACTTTTAAAGAGGAAGACTCATAAACAAAGACATTTATATTATTTGGATATGGCCATTGAGAAAAAGGCCTGCTTATGTGATACATTTCCACGAATACCAAAATAATCAAATTTTTGGGGTAACAATTCGATGTGAGTGATATATAATGCCTTTTTCAACTCGAAAAAAACATATGCAGTCAATTTGCTTTGATCGATATAATGAATAATATATGTATGAAACTGAATAATCCCCTTCCTTGCAAGTACTCTGTAAATATCAAGCTTTTTCAAAAATCGTAGAAAAAGCTGAGAAATACTCGTATGCTATAATTAGATACTTTAGTGGTGTCACCTTTTATGGACGTGTCTAATGGCAACTTGTCTCAACGACGTACTAAAATATCCAGTGACGAAGGAATTATTCAAAAGATGGCCTATTGAGGCGACATTAATGAGAATTGAGCGAGAAACATAATCAAAACCATGAGAGTGTTTGAAGAATTCGATAGAATAACTTGTGATTGTGTGAGTGATTTTTTTGCTGGTATCTTTTGGCAATACTGTTTCTGACAGATCACGCGTGAATTGTGTCTTGTGTTATTGTCAGACTTGTTCAGTTTGGTCTATAATTCAACCATGAATCGACTTACGAATGAACAACGCTTGCAAATTATTGAATTCTATTATCAAAATTCATGCTTGGTTAAGAACGTGCATCGTGCACTTCTTCCCATTTATGAAAAGTTTCGTCGGCCTACTGAGGGAGCTATTCGAAAGCTTGTGACTAAATTTCGAACCCAGTTTACATTATTGGACATTAAACCACCAACACGCATACGTAGAGTGAGGACCGAAGAAAATATTGCGGCTGTATCCGCCAGTGTTCGTGATGACCGTGAAATGTCGATTCGCCGCCGTTCGCAGCAATTGGGCCTCTGTTACTCCACTACGTGGAAAATTTTGCGAAAGGATTTGGGTGTAAAACCTTATAAGATACAGCTGGTGCAAGAATTGAAGCCACACGACCTCCCACAACGTCTAACATTTGGTGAATGGGCGCTGGCAAAGTTGGAGGAAGATCCACATTGTGTTCAGCGACGAGGCTCATTTCTGGTTGAATGGATACGTTAACAAGCAAAATTGTCGCATCTGGAGTGGAGACCAGCCACAAGCATTGCAAAAGCTACCGATGCATCCCGAAAAAGTCACTGTTTGGTGTGGATTATGGGTCGGTGGCATTATTGGACGACAATGGCCGTTACGTTTCTGTGAATGGCGAGCGCTGCCGTGTAATGATTGACGACTTTTTGTTGCCCAAAATGGAAGAATTGGACATGCCTGACATGTTGTTTTAACGAGACGGTGCCACATGCCACACGGCACGCGAAACAATGGCTCAATAAGAGCCGCCTTCGGTGAACAGTTTATCTCACGTTTGGGGCTCATCAGTTGGTCGCCTAGATCGTGTGATTCAATCCCTTTGGATCATTTCTTGTGGGGTTATGTTAAGGCTCATGTCTACAGGGATAAACCAGCAAAGTTTGACGCTCTGGAGCCAATATTGAAGCATTTATACGTGAAATACCGCTCGATATGTTAGAGAGAGTGTGCCAAAATTGGATTTTGTGCATGGGCCATCTAAAGCGGAGCCGCGGACAATATTTGCATGAAATCATCTTCAAACATCGAATTATATTGTTCATTCTATCGATTCCAATAAAGATTTCATCAAGTTTTTGAAAAATTTTGTGTTTTCTTGAAAATCAAATTCTATACCTCTCAAAAAATCAACCGTTACTTACGAACGGAATAAAGTAAAGTTGGATTTGGAAATAACAAATCACAACCAAGGCACGATATCTTCTTTAGCTGAGTTTTCAACAACATAGGTGACCTTGGTTTTTGCAGGCACCTGATTTTTGCTTTTCTCGGGAGATTCATCATGGCCTACCAGAATAGTGTCTTCAAGACCTTGGTCTACCGTGATCAGGCGATGGGTATGGAGGTTCTAGACACCAAATGCTCGGCCTGCCTCTAGGTACCTATCATCACTACTGCATTTGCTACTCAGACCATATGCTTTTCAGATCTACTAATTCCTTTTCTCACAGTATGGAAATTGCCCACTGGCCTTTCTCTTCCATATTTATTATTTTGCCTTCGGCAAAATAATAAATATGGAAGAGAAAGTGTTCATCTTACCTGACGCTTCGTCTTCTTCAGCAATTGCCATCGCTCGCTGCTGATGCAGCTTCCGAGTGAGTTCGGCAATAACCGAATGCAACTCTGTGAGTTGCTCTTCATAGCGCTGCGCTTGCTCATCAAGTTGCTGCTGCAGCTTCTCCTGAAATAAAAAATGAGATTGATTACACTTTTTTTACGGTTTTTCGTTCATGTTACATCTCAATTGTGTAATGAGTAAATATGTAGCTTGTAGTAGCATCGTAACAAATCATGCTAGATACATACATTTTCATCATTCAGTAAAGGAAATTTCTTATTGGTACATGATAACGCACCACCACATACTGTTCAAATCCAGAAGCATGGTTATGCCTCCCAAAAGTCCGGATATGAACCCAATTTAGCATATATGGGATCAGCTAGGGCGGTGAATTGGGTATCGCCTGATCGTTCTACAAAATATTGTAGGTAGCTGTTGGTCCTGTTGAGGAATGGAACAACATTCCATGAGAAAGGGTCAATTCTTATTGAGGCATGACAACAACCACCACCACATCAGTTTCAAATCGTACGTAAATACTTGGAATTTGTTTTTTCGAGAAGCATAGCTGGGCCTCCCAAAAGCCCGGATATGAACCCAATAGTCAGGCCCCCCAAAAGCCCGGATATGAACCCAATTTAGCATATATGGGATGAGCTAGGGCGGTGAATTGGGTATCGCCTGATCGTTCTACAAAATATTGTAGGTAGCTGTTGGTCCTATTAAGGAATAGAACAACATTCCATGAGAAAGGGTCAATTCTTATTGAGGCATGACAACAACCACCACCACATCAGTTTCAAATCGTACGTAAATACTTGAAATTTGTTTTTTCGAGAAGCATAGCTGGGCCTCCCAAAAGCCCGGATATGAACCCAATTTAGCATATATGGGATGAGCTAGGGCAGTGAGTTGGGTATCGCCAGATCGTTCTACAAAATCTTGCAGCTAGCTGTTGGTCCTGTTGAGGAATGAAACAACATTCCATGAGAAAGGGTCAATTCTTATTGAGGCATGACAACCACCACCACCACATAATTTTCAAATCGTACGTGAACACTTGAAACTTGTTCTAACGAGAAGCATAGTTAGGCCTCTCCAACGCCCGGATATGAAGCCAATTTAGCGTATAAGGGAGGGGTTAGGTCGGTGAGTTGGGTATCGCCAGATCGCTCTGCAAAATACTGCAGCTAGCTGATAGTCCTGTTGAGAAATAGAACGACATTACATACGAAATGATCAATTCTTATTGAGGCATGACAGATTGTTTAATCAAATCTTGCAGCTAGCTGATGCTCCTGTTGAGAAATGGAAAAACATTCCATGAGAAGAGGTTGCAAACCTTATTCAGAGAATGCTAAGAGGTTTCGATTCTTTAATCATGGCAAGAAGGAAAAACTACCTGCAATTATTGCATTTGCACTTGTATGTTGTTATTATTCTGTCGTTATGATCTTGTTATATAGTCGTACTGCAATAAAAAAAGTCTAATTTATAGATTAACACTTTGAAAAAGGAGTATATGAATGATTTCGAAGCCTCTATCTTCAAAAACCAAAGCGAAAAGGAGATTTTAGTCATCAGGGCGTTTTGAAAGAATTGTAAATATATCAAATGAAGACACTTTAATTATTTGATGCAAAAAACTCTACCAACATCAACAAATCTCTTCTGGGCATGAGAAATTTGTCTTAATAAATCCTTGTTCCATCCTTTATGATTCTTGGATTTTTCATTGTTATCACCAAACCGCAAACAAACAAAAGGGTGAAAATGTAAATGACGGAGAATTTAAAAGTAGACACGCCAGCACAACAAAGTGGGAGCAACAATACCGCCCAATTTACTGAGTACTGAAGTCATTCGCTCCGCTTATTGGCACCGAGTTAAAATTAACACCCAGAAAATAGAAAATATATCAAGATACATCAATATAAATGTCATATCGTACGACATAAATGTTCAGAAAACAAATATTCTTTGTATATGATACGTATCTGATTCCAAAACGACTCTAATAGTTCATATTCCTTCATTCCACGCCATTCCTACATTCGATATCATCCCCCATCGAGTCCCACTTTCTCACTGGTGAGTTCTTTGAGTGTAATTGACCCAACTGATTGGTTGATTGCATCGCTTAGTTTCATAAAAGAATTGTGGAATGATAAATCGATACGTAAATCAAAACCTTTTAGATGATTGTGGAAAACAAAGTATCAAATAATAATTATGAAGTGAGTCGGTTTTGAATAGAAACCAACTTGAGGCCATCGAAATATTGATTCCAAAAATTGTTGAATAGTTGAACAGTCTATTTTTGAAGTCGGTTCTAACATTTTGAAATGTTTCTGGGTTATTGCTAACACAAGTTTCGGTAGTTCTGTCTCTGTATTTCTAATCCAACCAATCCCTTATAGACCTAAGAAGATGGAGGACGCATCATTTAGTTGGAAAACAACTGGATTCTCGAATGTATCTACATTGTTGGCCACCATTTTTTGAATCTGTGGGTGAATGAGATTTTGAAGAATTTCCAAAAAATTTCCTGCAGTCCAATTTTGGGACCAATAAGGTGATCCCAATATTTCTGACCAAACATTTACTTTCTCAGGTGTTTGACTGTGACCTTTCGAAAAATAATGGGTTTATGTCTAATATCAATATTGCCGTTGACATTTCTGTTTGAGGAAAAAGTGCATTCGTCACTGAAACAAATACATGATCCCGTGTCAAATTTCTTCAATTCTCTCCACCCTTCTATCACATTCACCATGGAGATGGAAAAGGACGACTCTATGAATTTTTTGGACTTGACAATAACGAAAGTTAACAATAAACATGATTTTTCAATTTATCGTAAACCAGTACATACATGATACTATCATTCATAATTCGTCCATCCACCCATATCAGCACAAAGTAGCAGCATTCAACAGTATGATCCACAGACTGATAAATATTCCTCTGTTAGATGCGAATTTCAATAAAGAACTGAACATATAGCATTAAACAATGAATACGATTGCGGTCTAATACATTCTCTATTACCAAAAAAGTTATGCAGCCAAGCTTTGAAGGAAGTTTACCCAATTAGGAGAGAGGAGGGTGAAAGTTATAGAACCTTAACCTACTTAGGCTAACCCACTACGAATATTTCAAATTTTCTGCACAACAAAGTTGTAAATATTATATCCGATGTTTTATATAGGTCAAACTCTAAGAACGTTCGAAGCCCGCATGAAGGAACACAGAAACAGTTTCTATAATCGAAAAATAAACTCCACATATGCCACTTATTCAATCACAGAGGGACTTGAGTTCAATCATGAATTCGAGCCCCTCTATTTCCAAAAAAAGGGTTTCAAACGCAACAAATTCAAAAACTCTGAACATCGCATTAGAGTTACGGGATTGCATTTTAGGGAGCATGCTGCTCTTACCTTCATGAAAATGTTTTTTTACCTAATCTTATATATGTGAATAAGCTTTGTCTTTCAGAACCTCGTTCTTCCGACAATAAAATATGCCTCGATTGATTGATTGATTGAAGTAGATCATGAGAAGCTGCAAATACTTTCCCAAAAATTGCGAATAGTTTTGCTCCAGATTTCCAAATTGCCCCAGTTTCGAAGCTGATGAGATGACTTCCGCTGAATCGATAACGATCTCAAAAACGTGTCGTTCAACACTTGCATTCCTCTGTCCTGGGCTTTCAAGAGATCAGACGTTATTGGTTATTGCGACCCATTTTTCCATTAGGATGTTTGTGTGTCGACAATGCCGATGTCGCCTGGGAAAATTTCCATATTACTCCCGGAACAGAGACGGCCGGCCCTCCGTTTGTTTATTGATTGCATTGTTCGAAGTTGCAGCCTCGAATTGCGTATTCGCGGAGAATAATTAATTGCGATTTTACTACAGACAAACTAGGTCTTTGACTGTTATGCCAAGTGGTCGTAGAACACCGTCTTTTCATGGGTTTCTTTAATCTTGGGAACAGAAAAAAAGTCGCAGGGGGGCAAATCTGGTGAATACGGTGGCTGAAGAATGATTACGGTGTTGTTTTTTGCCAAAAAAAATTCTCAACAAGCAATGATGAGTCAGCGTTATCCCATACGAAGCTACAGTAATATTCGATGAAACTCAAAATTACCATCCAATAGTAATGAGTGATTTTTTGCTGGTATCTTTTTAACAACACTGCTTTTGACACATCACGCGTGAATCGTGTCTTGTGTCGTCAAACTTTCTCAGTTCGGTCTATAATTTGACCATGAATCGAGTTACGAATGAACAACGCTTGCAAATTATTGAATTTTATTATCAAAATTCACGCTCGGTTAAGAAAGTGCATAGTGGACTTCTTCCAATTTATGGGCAGTATCGTCGGCCTACTGAGGCAGCTATTCGGAAGCTTGTGACTGAATTTCGAACCCAGTTTACATTATTGGACATAAAACCACCAACACGCATACGTAGAGTGAGAACCGAATAAAATATTGCAGCTGTATCCGCCAGTGTTCGTGATGACCGTGAAATGTTGATTAGCCGTCGTTCACAGCAACTGGGCCTCTGTTACTCCACTACGTGGAAAAATTTAGCGAAAGGATTTGGGTGTGAAAGCTTATAAGATACAACTAGTGCAAGAATTGAAGCCACACGACCTCCCACAACGTCTAACATTTGGTGAATGGGCGCTGGCAAAGTTGGAGAAAGATTCACATTTGTGTTCAGCAACGAATCTCATTTCTGGTTGATTGAATACGTTAACAAGCAAAATTGCCGCATCTGGAGTGAAAACCAGCCACAAGCATTGCAAGAGCTACCGATGCATCCCGAAAAAGTCACTGTTTCGTGTGGATTATGGGTCGGTGGCATTATTGGACGACAATGGCCGTTACGTTTCTGTGAATGGCGAGCGCTACCGTGTGATGATTGACGACTTTTTATTGCCCAAAATGGAAGAATTGGACATTCCTGACATGTAGTTTCAACAAGACGGTGTCACATGCCACACGGCACGCGAAACAATGGCCCAATTAAGAGCCTACTTCGGTGAACAGTTTATCTCACTTTTGGGGCCCGTCAATTGGCCGCGTAGATCGTGTGATTTAACGCCTTTGGATTATTTCTTGTGGGGTCATGTTGAGACTCATGTCTACAGGGATAAACCAGCAACGACTGACTTTCTGGAAGCCAATTTTGAAGCATTTATACGTGAAATACCGGTCGATATGTTAGAGACAGTGTGCCAAAATTGGACCTTGCGCATGGGCCATCTAAAGCGGAGCCGCGGTCAAAATTTGCGTTAAATCATCTTCAACAATTGAATTATATTGATCGTTCTATCGATTCCAAGAAGAGTTTCATCACTTTTTTCAAATTTTTTGTGTTTTTTGAAAATCAAATACTATACCTTCTCAAAAATCACCCGTTATATAGAGAGGCAATGGTAATTTAAAAACATAGAGATAATTTCAATCAGAATAAAAAGTAATGAACATTAATAAAATCTGGCTACCTATTCTCAATTGTACACAAACAAGGTCAGATAATTCTATAGAGAGAAACCAAGTCACGCCCATCAATAATAATATGAAATCATAGTCAAATATCAGCATCGTAGTTTCTACCTATAGACCACGGTTGAAAAACCCGAAAAATAGCTTTTACACAATACAAACATATAGTTGGAAAAATCTCAATGCGGGTTTGTTAATCAATAAAAAAAATAAATCTCAGTTGAAGGAGCCATCTAGATACTCCTGTACACTATAAAAATATTTTTCAATTGAAAATCACTCAGAATCTTGTTGGAAAAGATTCAGATCTTTGAATGGCCAATTGAAAGACTTCTTCAATAAACAAATTAACTATTTTATTTCACGTTACTCGACCATTCATAAGTAATAGTACTTCAGTGTTAAAGTCGCAATGATGTAAAAAAATGTTGCCAAAATGAATAAATAGAATTTTAGCCCACACATAAGTTTATTTTCTCGACATTCTCGCCCTTCTACATATTGCGGATGTTATAATGAAAGCAATAGATGAAAACAAATGTACGGTGTTAGTCCTACTAGATTTCAGTCGAGCTTTTTATACTATCAATCACAATCTTTTGTTGACCATTTCTGATTATAATGGTTTTTCTGCCAACGCTCTGGCATTATTGACGGACTATTTGAAGAATAGACAGCAACTGGTTAGTATAGAGAAATACAATTCAGATATCTCAAATCAGGGGTACCTCAAGGATCCATACTCAGCCCTTTATTGTTCTCTATATATGCATCTAACTTATTACAGGCCCTTCACAGTTGTCAGGTGCATTTATACGCTGATGATACTCAAATATATCACAGCTTTTAGGCGAAAATGGCAGACAATGCTTGTGACATTATCAATGCAGATATAAATAGATTTGTTGAATTGGCAACGGAACACTGTTTATTTATAAACCCTAGTAAATTGAATGTAATTATCTTTGGTCCAAGATTTCACCGTTCCGTAGTGAATAGCTCTGCAAATATCTGTAAATATCGTAATAAGCCACTAGATATTGTAAGTGAAGCAGAAAATCTTTCCAGAATCAAAATTCCCTCAGAAAATGTAATTTTCCAGCCGTTAACTTGAAATACATTGGCACCTCAGATGGTTATTTCTCAACGATCCTATAAAATTACTTTCCGAGTCTTCCCTCTACCTAACTCCTCGGGAGTATTTCTACTCATCGTACTTTTTGCGATCTTGGCACGTTTCATTAAAACTTCATTAAATGTTTCGTTGCAGCATTATACTCTGCGTACTATTCTAGGTGTTCTCAGGAATTTTGTTTGGTTTTAGCTTAAGTTGCAATTTAAATTAGATTGTTCAGCATTTCAGCAGCTTATTTCTCTGTACATGAGCTTTGATATGATTATCTAGATTTGATTCGTAAAAGTTCCGAGAAATGGATGTATCACATTTTAAAATAGAACGTTCAGTGAACTATTTGCAAACAAAAGTAAAATTAGATTCATGCAGGATACGAGAAGATGTTCAATGATTTTCACGTTGTAGTAATTGGAGTAGAGAAATATAATTTCGATGCATTTAATACATAATACAATAAACTATGTGTACGTTTCACATTTCGCTAATTATCATTGTTTACCTAACACAAACAATTTTCCCAAACTCGGCGAAAAAATTATCTAAGCTGAATCATCTAAAACAACTGAATCATATGATAATTCATCAATAATTTCGTATTTACTTCTTTAGCTGTTTGACATGTTACGTTAATTATCTGGGAAAATATGCAGCATCATGAGTTTATTACATTTTTCTTTCATCTTTCAAGACACAGCTTCAAATATCTTGTTCCTTGCATTAGTGTTTATGTTTTATGTATTTCAATTTCTCCCGAGCTAAATTTTGGTTGTCTACAAATTAGCAGCCTACTGCTACCAATATCGATAATTCCGAACGACTGACTATTCCTGACAATATATTATAGAATTATCTAAATAAGTGAAACAGAGATATCTATGTATCTATCCTCTCTGTAATATGGGATCAGGAGTAAGTGCTTCTCAGTTCCCCAACTTTTTATCCTTTCAACTAGGTTAGGTTAGGTCAGAAGTGAATGGGTCTATTCGACCTTCACCGCAACCCACAAGGGTTTATTGTGGCTCACACCTATTCAAACTCGACCAAATAAACCCAGCTTCTTGACGAAGCCGATTAGTTTGCA
>WOGR01004479.1:0-14690 GCA_015342045.1 Leptinotarsa lineolata | reverse complement strand
TGTCTTGCATAATGAAGAACAATAGTGAGTAATTGTGTGTTCCTGACGATATTGAAGAGGCTTCAAAAAGAGCATCAATTGAATTGTTACCAAAAAAATCGGCTCAGCAGTACGACATCGCATATTCTAACTCGTCAACGTTGTTAAGCAAGTTTTCAATGATAAAGTCGAGTGCGCTCGTTAAAAATGATGTTAAAACAAGCAAATATTTCAAGGTAATAGCATTCTTTTAGCGGAAAAATGAAAAATCTACACCCAAACAAATCAAAAACTCTTACGTTTGAATAAGTTCAGAGGTTTATAAATGAGGCGCCAGATGAAAAATATTTGATGGTAAAAGGTACTACTATTTTCGGAATATATGGAGCCTGCCGGCGTGAAGAGCTGTGGCATTTATTAATAGAAGACATTGATTTAATGGATAAATCATTGATTGTTCAAATTCCAAATACAAAAAAGAAAATAGGTCGTTCTTTTTGAATTGTTGGAAAAAACATGTCTTATTTTAATAAATACGTTGCATTACGTCCTTCTGTTATCAATCATCAACGTTTTCTGAAATACTCAAATTGTAAATGCAGTTCCAACCCAGTAGGTATAAACACGTTTGGGAAAATGCCCTCTACCATTGCCGAACATCCCGGAACCAAAATAATATACAGGTCACTGTTTCAGAAGGTCTTCTGCTTCTTTGCTAGCAGAATCAGGAGCAAATATAACGGATATTAAGAAGCACGGATGATGGAAGTCTACAACAGTAGTTGAGGGTTACATCGATCAATCTATTTCTTATAAAAAGGCTATTGCTGAAAGAATAATCTCAACAACTAACTCCAGCGCAGCGTTACGGCATCGGCACTTCAAGAATTTATTGTGAATGCCTATGAAATTGTCAACTCAGCTAGTTCAAATATATTACAAGGCTCTCCAACATCGCAAGGTATTAATATCAGCAGTTGTTCTAATTGTACTTTCTATATTAATGTTCATAGATAATAATAATAATGTAAATTATGTATATAATACAGAATTTGATTGTATCTATAGGTATTGTTCATATTAAACTTCCTTGAAAATTGAATAATTATGTTTTGTTGATTGCGCGCGTGTTGAAAATATTTTGAACACGCTATTTTGTAAAAATCATTTTTCAATACTCTTGACAACCATTAGAAATGTCACTTTCAATGACAGTTGTATAAAAATATTATTATTTTTCCTTAAAAAAATTTGTTGTTTGCATCTAAAACTCATTTGAAAACTAGTGAAACTGATACCTATGTGGGCAGACAACGTTTAGAGAAAACACTTTTTCGATTTGTACTTCTCTATTAGTATATAAAAATGAAGAAAAAATCTATCTATCTATCAATGGCAATGCAGAAAGGCGATTTTGCCTCATAATCCATAAATCAATAAAAGTTAATCTACTCATATCCTTTAAATTTTAATAGTTACGCTTGCCCATTGCTACATTCCTACAAATAAACTAATGATAGAAAACTAGAAATAATTTTCTGATCGACTCCGCCATTACTTGATGGAGATCCATAGTAATTTCACAAACTACACCTAACGATTTGATCTTCACAAACTCTATTTTCAAAAATATCACGTTTCGCAAAAGAGATTCGGGGCTTTTTTCCTATCGATAAGTTGGATAATCATAACCAAAATTTCAGAGCTTTAACATATTTTGGACAAACAACAGAAAAAGTAGCTTCATTTTTGAATAAACAAGATATCAAAATTGCATATAGAACTGGTAATACGTTGGGAAAGTTGGTTGAAGATAATAAAGACAGAAATGTGGAATACCTACATGAATCAAATTATGGAACTTGTCTTAAGGTATATATTGGTCAAACCGGCAGAGCATTTAAGAATCGCATCCAAAAAATCATATGAGCTATGTAAATGAGAAAACAAATTCAACATATCATCTTTTAGAAGAAAATCATATCTTCAACACAGATTTCGAAATTGTACATATAGAAAATAAAGGTTCAAAGCTAAATCATTTGAAAGTAATGGAAATAAATGAACTTAAAAATTCTAATTTTCATCAAGTAACAGGTCAAAGTATTCATAATCCAAAACACGATTTTTAATTCAAGGAGAACATCTTTATGCCAAGTAACAATATCGACTTCATATATATCTGATCTATACCTGTCATTTTCTGGTATTAGATTTCTGGTGAATCATTTTTAATAATTTCGTTGGAAAACTGGCAGTATGAATTTTGGGTCTTACATAAATTTTGAACTTTTTGTATTCTGTCTTATTATTACTATCAAGGCAAGGACCTTATATGATATCACATTACTGAATTGTGATAGTACAAAAGAATCACAAACTACAATCACAAACAAGACGTTTCGCTTTTCTCTAAAGGGTTTTGTTAATATGGATATCAAAGATCGTTTACTTGAAATTTTTGGGTGCAATCGGCTAATACTTGATGAAACTAACGCCTGAAGAAGCTATTGTATAGCGAAATACGTGTTGCATTTTTGTAAAACTATTCAGTGAAGATCTCACAATAAGGTGTTTTTCAAATACAATATTATTGGTTTCAAAAACAGTGAATATTTCTTACCTGTCGCAGGATCATCGCTCAGGAATAGTTGAATGACGTCAACGGCGATCCGGATTTGCTTAAAAGGGTCATAACCGCTGACGAATCATAGGTGTATGGTTCTGACATCAAAACCAAAGTCAAATTTTCCTAACGGAAGAGCCCAGGAGAGCCAAGACGAAATGTCAAGGTTTTGCTCACTGTTTTTTTCGATTACCGTGGTGTAGTGCAACAGGAGAACGTCCGGTATTGTTTCTACGCCTCTGTTGAATTAATGATTTTTTGTTTTTCATGAGGAATGTATATTTTATGTTCTACCTTACTACTAGAGATTTTTTATTTCATGATTCATTCGGTTTTTTATAAGTACGGTGTGTAATATAGGGGTGCAATTACAATCAATGTTTCATTGTCCCTTTTGAACAATACCAAAACAATTCATGACTTTTGCATCACGATAATGCACTTGCTCACTCGTCATTGTTTGTTCGTAATTTCTTGGCCAAAAACAACACCGTAATCATGCCTTAGCCACCGTATTCACTAGATTTGACCCCCTGTGACTTTTTCCTGTTCCCAAGACTGAAGAGACCCATGAAAGGACGGCATTTTGCGACGATTGAGGAGATAAGAAAGGAACATATCAGAACTACTTCGAGGATTGCCTGCACAAGTGTATTATATCTGAGAGACACTACTTTGAAGGGGAAAAAATAGAAAATGATGAATAGATAAATGAATATTTTTTGGGAAAATTCTGGAAATCTTGAAAGTTGAAATGGAACAGATCCAGTTATAATTTGGGATTTCTGGTTTTTTAGACGAGTGATGTGAATCTGAATTTTTGTAAAAAGAGCAATATGTTGATGTAAATAACGTTTATAGGGTGAAATGAAATGAATACCCATAATTTCACAAGAAAAATTGCTATCGAAACCCTGAAAGGTCTGTCGTTGATAATTAACACCATTTTCGCTTTAAAAATGTTGCTTAATGAAATTACCAAAATTTTTGACAATTGGCAGTATATTGAAATGATTTGTGAGTATCTGAAACTAACTAAATCTCAAGTTTGGAAAGAAATGAATTGAAACCGATATAAAAGAAGGAAACTTACTCCATGGAGATGAAATAACTTGGGTTAATTTTCAAGACTCAACAACTATTTATATTTTTTGCTTCGATAATGTTTTCGACTCATTCGTTTCTACAATAAACTTCATAACTTCACGAAAGTCACTTAATCGCAGATACGACCAAATTAGTAGTTCAATCATAAATCACCTAGTAAAGATATAGTTTTGTTTGTTTTGGGTAGACTGTAATTACTGGTTCTTCTATGTTTTTTCGACTAGTCATTTTCTTGACAACTCATGATACGCCGCTTATTTTGTTCCAGGGCTATACTCTCGATGTTAAAGTTTAATGGATTCAAAATAAAACGAGTATCCTCTTGAGTGATCTGATGAAATCAAACTTCATTTTATTTTCCTTAATGATTCGTGGTATTTATTCGGTAGCCATGACCAGTAATGTTTCCCAGACATCAATTAATTGTGGTCTGTTCTGTAATTTTTTTCTTTGTTTCAGGAAATATCAGTGCGGTATTCATTTATAAATGGAAAGGCGACGAATTAGCAAACAAATTAGAAAATGACTCAAAAGTATTTATTCACATCACAATAGCTGGACATACGTCATCTAGAACAGCGAATATCAATAGGTGAGTCCATCTATCTGATACTTCATTTAAATAATATACTGACAAGCGATAACTTACCTCAATGGTAGTGTGCCCGACTAATGGTCCAAAGATTGTGATTTCTAGTCCCCGTAGACCTCGAGAATTTATATTAGATTAATTTTGTTACGTTACACGTAACGGGAATACGAATAGACATGATGCTCGCTAGGTGGCTCGAAGAGTTATCAACTTAGCCTACCCAGATCGTGAGAATAATGCCGTGGCAACAAAGAAAAGGAGTACTTTGGCATGCGTTATGTGGTAACATTCTGCGGAACCAAGAAAATAGTTGAAGAACTATTTTAGGAAAACGTAAATATGGCACGTATTTTGCACTCATGAGAAGGTATCAAAAATGACTTGGAATATTTTTTGTTGATTTCGTTGTTCAGAATCGGAATTTAAAAATCCTCGAAGGGACGTGAGTGTTCTCTTGAAATGTTCGACATTCTCAAAACTCCTGATAAGGATCATATATTTTCATTACAATATCTCCAAATTAAAAAAAAAACATCAAAAATATTCATTTGACTAGTTTTGTACTTGAATATTTTCACGATATCTATGTGGCACGGAATTTTGAAGAAATTAACTCCATCTGATATCTCCAAAACTTCCATGTATTCAAAATTATCATGAAACATCTTTATTCATCCTAAAGGTACCTTTGCCATTATCTTGGAAAAAACTCAGTATATCAAAATAGTATATTATGCAACAGGTGCAGAAAGTAACCTACTCCAAACGATGTGTGAAAGTTGTAGCATGAGCGAAAAAGAGTGCCGCAAGTACACGAATAGCACACTATACTTTTTCTACGATCAAATTGAAAATATATTTATTGAACTTCAATCTACATATTTCACAACTTGATATCTAATTATGACTGCAAAAATGTATATTGACAGTACCCCAGATAGCAACGATGGGTACTATTCATATTTCGGAATAGCAAATAATAACAAAAATGTTTTAATGAAAATGGCTTTATTGTTTTTCGAAATATTCCCTTGATGATCAATACACTTTTGCATTCGTTCAAACCATTCGTCGAAGCCGTTTTTCCATTCCTCTTGAGACACCTCAAAAACGTGGTTTTGAACGCTTCAACTGCTTCTTCGGCGCTCGTAAATCGTTGACCACGCAGCTTACATTGGATATTCGGGAACAAGAAGAAGTCTTTGGGTGCCAAATCAGGACTGTACAGAGGATGTCATCAATTCGATGTATTGACTGCTGAAAAATTCTCCTGTTTGACGAGATGTGTGAGGGCTCGCATCGTCATTCATTTTCGACGGTTTTACGTATTGGTTTTACGTAGTGTCGTATTGGTGAAGAGGACCGACATCAACTGGGAAACATCTGTATACCAAAAACCCACTCACACGGGACAATATCTGAACCACGAATCCAACCACCATCAGTCGGCTGAAAGAGGAATCATCAAGACTCTAGTAGACCGTGCTTTCGGGCTCTGCAATACGAAGGAAGGTCTGGAGAAAGAACTAGGCATCATCAAAAATGGTCTTCAACGGAAGCCTGAACTGATGAAATTCACCACGAAACATTGTCGTTCACCATCAAATATATTGTGTCATACTTGTGATGCACTGTTTGGAACCTTTGGTGTAATAATGAATATTAATGGAGTTCTATCCCAACCCCAAACCGTTATTTTTAACACCTCGACACGTGTTTCAGTCACTGACAGTTTAATCTTCAGTTAAACTAACAGTTTAATCTTCCTCTTGAAGATGATAACTTGGTGATTGAAACAAGTGTCGAGGTGTTGAAAATAACGGATTGGTGTTGGGATAGAACTCCAGTAATATTCACTGTGTCATACTTTTATTGCAACAGAAATCGCGTTTCCGTTTTTTCGGGAAAAATGGATTATAAACAAGATTATCATTACATTAAAGGGCATTTTTGTTCCCATAATCTAATTACAGAATGAATACATCAAGGTCGTCCTTGCTGAGAGTTAATATTTCATGTTGCATGCCCCAGACTGAAATAGGTTTATGAATATTAACGAATATAACCAGTTCATTGTCATTTCTATTTTTCCAGCAAATTATTTGAAATGATGGATAAATATTACTATAAACTAGCTGGCGAGTAAATATTAACTCAATAAAATGATAATGGTTCAAATAGCGACAGGATACACAAGAGGTATTTGGGAACTTCGAACATGCCCTTAACCTAGATATTCAAGGGTACATTGGGCGGATCGATATAAAGTATGAAGAACGGGAAATTTATAGATTTGGGAATATCAGTGTGTAGGGATTCAAGTGGAAAAAAACGGATCTTTTCTCTTTACCTTTTCGTTATTTATGAACAGAATCTTCGTAAGGTTCTTACGTGAGTAGGTTTTATCCAGACATATTCATACTCAATGTGTGTAGTTTGAATAATTCTACTATAAATCAAATTGAAAATCATGTCCTAGATTGTAACTTTGGCTTCATTTGTTTAACTGAAACTCATATAAATTCAGTAGAAACAGATTTCAAACATAATGGTGGTGTTGCACTTTTTGCTCTTCATGAGTTGAATTGCTCAGAAATTGAATTAAATGAATTCTGCTCTGAAAAACATTTTGAGATATGTGGTTTGCACTGTGAAAACTACAAAGGTATGTCTGTTGTGGAAGGAGAATTCAATATTTTTTGTGAAAACTGGATGAGTGTGTAAGATTTCATTTATGTGCCTGGTAAAAATGTTATTTTAACATGAGATTTCAATATTGATGCAACTGAAAACTCTAGAGATGCTACTGCCTATCGTAGTTTGACAACTCTTTTGTCAGGTTTTCATTTACATCAGGTGGTCGAGTGGCCAACACGTGTAACCTCCCATTCTGAAACCATTATAGATCAAATCTATACTGATATATCCAATCCTACTGTATGTGTTCTGGTGAGAGTGTCTCACCAGTGAAGAGGGAAGTGCCACAACCCCGCAGAAGTTTTAGTGCTAATAATGTGATCAGTTTCATACAATTATTAGAGAGAGAGAGAGAGAGAGAGTCTTGGAATGACGTGTACAATTTTTCCAATGTGAAAGATGCATATAATACTTTCAATGACACTTTTGTTTATTACTTCAACAGTTGTTTTCCGCTCAGAAGGCATTATGGTTTGAAAAATCCTACCAAAATGTGGATTGATGATAATGTTAGAAAGTCGAGCATTAAACTGAAAGATTTATTTCTACTAAAATGTAGTTTTCCCGTTCTGAACGAAGCTTATGCATCTGCAAAAAAGCAGCATGAATTGTTATTAACAAAAACTAAGCGCTACTACTACCAAAGTAAAGTATCTAATGCAATCAATCCTGCAAAAGTGGCTTGGAATGTAGTATCTGATTTGACAAATCGTTCGAGAAAATATCCTTTTAATAATATCTCTTCATCGCATGAAAATGATTCTGTTGAAGACCCAGAGAGAATCAGTAATTTATTTAATGATTTTTTTTGTAAATATGCCAGTCAAACTTCTCAATCAACATAGGCCTCGAAGTTCAGCTCAACTCCCTGAACCTGAAATAATTGTATTCAGTGAGTCCCTGTTTCTCGCACCCTTTTCAGAACCTGAATTATTACAACTGATGTCGAATAAACTGAAGAATAAAGCCTCGTCGTGACCAGATGAGATTCCGTCATTTATTTTGAAGAAGGTGTTACGTCACACTATTTCACCTCTTACTTATCTTGTCAATCTTTCTTTCACTTGTGGATATTTTCCATCTTTATTGAAAATCGGCAAAGTCATCCCAATATACAAAAAGCAAAATTTTGAAAGTTAAAGCCCCATTACTGTCACATCCTGCTTTTCTAAGGTTTTTGAATATTCATATCTCCAAAGACTTATGAATTTTGCATTAAGTCATAGCGTCTTCTCAAGTAACCAACATGATTTTCTGCCTGGACGCTCAACTCAGTGTGCGGTATTGTCATTTCATGAAAAATTGATCAACTCAATCGAATTGGGCGAGTGCCCTGTTGGGATCTTCTGTGATCTCAGCGGAGCATTTGACTGCGTTCAGCATGATGTGCTGCTGTCTAAATTGGTGTTCGTGGAGTTTCACTCGACTGGATAGAGTTTCTTGACAAACAGAAAACAGTAAGTTAGTATATTTCCCATTAAATCTGCATATCAAAATATCTCTATGGGCGTTCCCCAAGGCTCTGTTTTGGGGCCAATTTTATTTTTATTCTATACGAATGACATGTATAATATCGAATCTTCTGCCAGCTTTATTAGATATGCAGATGACACCAATATACGCGTCTCTGACATATGTGAATATGCCTTGAAACGAAAGTATACAACTGCTGTTGGTAACCACATTTCATGGTGTGATCAGAAGTCTCTTTATTTCAATCATAATAAGACAAATATAATTCGATTCCACAACTACCAAAAACAATACGGAACATTGAAAACTGACGATATCTTAATCGAGCCTACTTTATCAATTAAATTTTTTGAAATTACTATAGACGCTGGTTTAAACTGGAAAGAACATTGTAACAACTTGATCTCGAAATTAAACTCATTTTGCTTTATGTTCCGAAATCTTAAGAACATTTTGTTACGTGAACAATTATTCGTATTATACCATGCACAAGTAGCCTCCCGATTACGATATGGCGTATGTTTCTGGGGTATTTCTACTGGAGCACCTGACGTATTCATTGTACAAAAACGCATTTTAAGAATTATTTACGATACTCCAAGCAAATCTTCCTGTAGACCGATTTTTGAAGAAACAAAAATTTTAACACTGACAAGTATTTTAATTATAGAAATGTGTGTGTATAAGAATACAGAAATAGAAATAAGTTTACTAGAGTTCAATAAGTCCATAGTTATAATACGAGGAATTGTGCTGAATTTCACATTCCCTATTTTAAATATGTTGTATCTTCGAAATCTCAATATTTGAGTCCGAAAATGTTCAATAAACTGCCTAGAAAATAGTTAGTTCCACCAATATTCCTATTATTTTACTCGACAATGCTTTTCATACATTGGATGAATTTTTATTCTTTAGATTTTAAGTGACTATTCTATGTTTTATCATCTTTGGGAAAATAAATGTATTATTATCATTATTATTACTGCTTTAATACCTTCAAATGTTTATAATTTGTTGAAATTGTATTTCGATTGGAAAATAAAAAAAAAACTGTAGATTATACCGTTTTGAATCAATGTTAAGTTTTTGATAGTTTTTTCAAGTATTTAGGTCTAATCATCGACAATAAAACAACATGGTATGACCATATTAATCAACTGAACTCAAAATCATGTAAAGCAATTAATACATTTCGCGTCATTGAAATGAACAACAATGTGGGAGCAACCATATCAGTGTATTTTGTCTACTTACAAAGTTTGCTACATTATGGCATTGAATTCGGCGATATGTCGACCCATGTGCGTACCACAGTCTTAATTCAACAATGAGCTATTCGTACATTGTTTGGTCTCAGTTACAGAATGTCTAGCAGGAATTATTTCAGAGTAGGGGAGAGTTGGGTATTACCTAGCCACTAAGGACTTGGAGTAATTATTGCAAAATTACAAAAAATTGGAAAAATCGATACGTAACTGTACTAATAATGAAAAATTGAATACAATTTTGAGTTTTCACAAACTAGTGCGTGAAAATAAGGAGATCCTAATTCTTTTTATCTCTAGAAATATAATCAGTGCATAAAGTATCACTGTATTACTAAGTGATAACAAAAACCTAAATTCTATATGAAAACAAAACGTGGATAACTTTCTGCATATATAATTTTCTTGATAACTGAAAATCTTAGTAACTTTTTGTGTTGAATGTACAAGTAGCACAGCAAAAATCACATACTAGTATTTCTGATTGATTGAATCCCAAAAATTGAATAGAACTAACTGGCCGATTCTTGATGGAAATCCTTATTGAAACTCATCAATACAATAATACAGTTTATTGTATGATTTTCACTATGGAACGATTACTCATATTAAGAATCTATTGGATGAAAGGTCTATCAATCATGTAGTGAACTAGGAAATATTAGACTTACTTACGATTTGTTTGTCACAGAATTACTTCCAATTCAAGGAAACTCTTTATTCATCTAGCAAAGGTCTCATAATGGGAAAGCCACTTAGTCCCATTCTGACAGAAATTCTAATGGACGAATTGTAGCGAAAAATACACAGTAACCCTCTGATAAGAAGTTTCTTGTATTAGTATAGATATGTATTGATTAGGTTCTTGAGTTTCATCAGCTCTCTCCACCCTTCCATCGCATTGATCATGGAGATGGAAAAGGACAACTCTATAAATTTTTTGGACTTGACAATAACAAAAGTTAACAATAAACACGATTTTTAAATTTATCGTAAACCAGCACATACAGATATCATCATTCATTATTCGTCCACCCACCCATATCAGCACAAAGTAGCAGCATTTAACAGTATGATCCACTATGAATATTTCAAATTTTCTGCACAACAAAGGTGTAAATATTGCTTTCAAGACCAACAAAAACTTAGGCATGCACATCAAGAATAACAAAGATAAAAGTTCAGTTTCAGAAAAATCGGGTGTGTATAAATTATCATGTGGGTCATGCCCGATGTTTTATATGGGTCAAACTAGAAGAAAGTTCAAAACCCGCATGAAGGAACACAGAAATAGTTTCCATAATGGAAAAATAAACTCCACATATGCAACTCATTTAATCACAGAAGGATATGAGTTGAATCATGAATTAAAGCCCCACCATTTCCAGAAGAAAGGTTTAAAACTTAACCTGTTTGGGAGTATGGAAATGAACAAATTCAAAAACTCTGAATATCTCATGAACGATCAAACTGATATCAATAATTCGCCAATATTGAATCTGTTCATTTCCAGGTAGATTGTTTTCAAGTAGATTGTTTCAGGTAGATTTAGGTAAAAAGTAGGTTATACGTTTGAGTATAAAATAGTTTGTTATTTAGAAGTAACTTAGTCATAACGCTTGAGGGAGCTATTGTAGAGCGAAATACGTGTAGCGGTTTTTTGTAAAACCCTTTACTGTATTCATGTATTCATGAGTTTGAATCCCAAAACCCTGTTCGGGCTTATTGGCTCGAAGAGGCTTGAAGAAATTCCGGGATTTCTCTTCAAAAAAGAATACATCCAACATTTTGCAGCCATTCTTTTCTCAGACAAAAAATTATGTTTGATATTTTTTGCAACGGCAAAGTCAACTGTTGCTGAGTTATCTCATGAAGCTTATTTGCCATGAGAGTAATAACTGAGACCATTTCTTTCTCTTCTTCTTTCCAAAATGTAGCATTCCTCCCCATTGGGAGGTCATAATTTTCTCCCAATTTAAGACGATCTCTAATTGTTGATTCAGGGATATTAAAGTTTTTAGCAGCTATTTATTTTACTTCTGTTTCGTATAGCCTGAAGTGCAGATTTCATATTTTCTGGATTCTACGGCTTTTTTGGTACAGATGTCTTCATCTGAAACGAAAAGACAAGTATCTCCTCAAAATAGGTCCATTCGTCTAGAAGCTACAATGCCACAGACAGACACTCACACGTACAGACAAACAGAACTTTTTAGTTGGGTGTTAAAAAGAAGTTAATGTTAATAGGATATCATTTTCATAGTTTACAATTTAGCGCCCTTGCCAGAAATTGTCAAACTTCATCATTTTATTTAATAATCTCAAAATTATGTGTTAACAATTATTCTGACATTAGTTCTACAGTATATTAGCATAAAAATGTATGGGTTCAATGTATTTAAGTATAAATACATTATAACTTACCTCTTTTCGATAATACATTCACATTATAAGAAGTGACGAAAAAAAATACAACGCATGGTCTCTTCGTCTTCGCGCAGGAAAGGGTGTAGGCTTGTCGGATGTTTACTACGCACTGTAGGTATCGCACAGCTAGTGGATAGTTTTTGAAATATGCTGATGCGTGGAATTATCGTCCGCACGGTATTATCCAACTCTCCCCTACATAAAATACTTACACCCACAAAATATCATTATTATTACATAACAGGAATGACCTACTTCTAGATCCAAGCATCAAGTATGCTATAAGAAAACAGTCATTAACTGTACCAAACTATGAAAATAATTTTTATTGAACAAATTCAAATATGATCTGAAATAGCTACTTATGACATGAGTGTTGAAAGTAAGGTTTTATTTTGTGAGTGAAAAAGTTTATGAAAAATAAAACTTACTTTGAACACAAATATCATACGAAGTTTTTTATACAACTTTCCTGTTTTCATAATAAAATAGATAAATTTAATATTTCCATAAGAACACATTTCGATATCTGTTGTCAGTTAACTATTTTCATGTTATTGCATTTGCTGTGAAGTGGCCATGTCAGGTAACGTCTAATCACCTGGTTACCAACAAACAGTATTGTTTACAGTTCACGCGTTTTATTTAAAGTCACATTTTAAGTTCTTGCTGGTGTTTGATGTCTTGCATAATGAAGAACAATAGTGAGGAATTGTGTGTTCCTGGCTATATTGAAGAGGCTGCAAAAAGAGTTTCAAATGAATTGTTACCAAAAAGTCAGCTCAGCAGTACGACATCGCATATTCTAATTTTCTTAGCTGGTGTAGATTTACAAACGTCGAAGGAAATTTCAACGAAAACGTCTTGGCCTATCTAGAAGAGAAATCAAAAGTATGGAACTCGTCAACTTTGTGGAGCAAAGTGCGCTCGTTAAAAATGGTGTTAATACAAGCACAAATTTTAAGGTAATAGGATTCTTAAAGCGGAAAAATCAAAGTTATAGGCTCAAAAAATCAAAAACTCTTATGTTTGAACAAGTCCAGAGGTTTATAAATGAGGCGCCAGATGAAAAATATTTGATGATAAAAGTTGCTACTATTTTCGTAATATATGGAGCCTGCCGGCGTGAAGAGTTGTGCCATTAATTAATAGAAGACATTAAATTAATGAATAAATAATTAATTGTTCAAGTTCCGAATACAAAAACGAAAATGGGTCGTTCTTTGTGCATTATTGGAAGAAACATTGACAATCTTAATAAATAAGTTGCATTACGACCTTCTATTATCAATAATCAACGTTTTTTTCTGAAATACTCAAATTAAAAATGCAGTGCCAACCCGGTTGGTATAAACACGTTTGGGAAAATTCCCTCTACCGTTGCCGAGTTTCTGAACCTTCCGGAACCAAAGGAATATTAAGGTCGCTACTTCAGAAGGACTTTTGCTTCTTTGCTAGCAGAATCAGGAGCAGATAAAACGGATATTAAGAAGCACAGAGGATGGAAGTCTACAACAGTAGCTGAGTGTTACATTGATCAATCTATTTCTTATAAAAAGGCTATTGCTGAAAAAATGATCCCAATAGCTAGCTCCGGCGTTACAGTATCGTCCTCCTCACTTCAAGAATTAAATGTTAATGCACATGAAATTGTCAACTCAGCTAGTTCAATTATATTACAAGGCTCTTCAACATCGCAAGATATTAATATCAGCAGTTGTTCTAATTACACTATTCATATTAATGTTCATAAATAATAATAATGTAATTAATGTATATAATACATTTGTAACAGAATTCAATTGTATCTATATCTATGTCATCGCAGAAGAGATACAGAGGATTGTAATGAAATTGAAAACCAGAAAAACGTTAGGAAACGACAATATCAAAGTCGAAACGCTAAAATTATCAGTTCATACATAGCACACCCACTAACATTTATTTTCAATTAATGTATAGAAAAAGGCATCTATCCACAATCTTTCAAAAAATCGATTGTCGCACCCATATCCAAAAAAGTCGATGCAACGAACATTTATAATTATCGACCGATTACTTTGATCAGTCACATAGTAAAAATTTTTGAGAAACTGATTAAACTACGACCTGTTGCCTATTTAAACAAGTACCAAATTTTATCGAAACAACAATATGGGTTCAGGGAAGAAATATCCACACAGGACGCTGTTATCTCCCTGACAACAAAAATCAATGAATGTTTAACGAAAGCAAGCCGTGCTTATGCATATTCCTAGATCTGTCGAAAGCATTCGATACGGTGAATTATCGTCCCTGGAAGACATTGGCATACGAAATAATTATCTGATTTTTTTAAAGTTATCTCACCAATAGATACCAAACTGAGAGAATAGACGATACTCTAAGTAGCGAAAACCTAATTGAATATGGTGTACCGCAAGGAACAGTGCTTGGACTCGTATTATTCAATACATACATTAACGACCTTTTCACACTAGGAATAGATGATAATATCTTTGCCGACGATATGGCAATCTAT
>WOGR01004478.1:0-14690 GCA_015342045.1 Leptinotarsa lineolata | reverse complement strand
TATATTGCCATTAGATAGTCTCGACGCAAACAGGATGTTCTTTGGACTTACGAGACTTCCAAGGGCTAGAATATACTCTTGTATGTTAATTTCATCTGTGGAGTTTGAAGATAATTGCTTGGTTTTTACTTGGGAACCGAGAAGATTGCTGTTGAATCAGAGCTGCACAATACGACATGTTGGTAGTTAATTGGTTGGATGGCATTGTGGTTCTGAGATCTGATTTGGAATTCAGGTTCCTAGAAACACTTGTCGAACCGCACATCATTTTATTATGGAAATTTTCTTTTTATTGGTCATGAGTAACCTGAATTCGGCTCTGCCTATTCGAGATCGGCACGAACTATAGGTACCAATAAAAATTACGAAGAGATTGTTTTCAAGTTCATGGTAGAATATGTATTGAACTGAAGAAAATGATTTCACTTACGTGAAATTTGACGATTGTATATGAACGGAGAAATGATATTATTGAATCAACTGGCTGGTTCTCACAAATCAAATACACTTTGATTTCGATGACAATATAAGTCAATGATGGACTGGTTGATATGTGAACTATAACGCACGCATCCAGAGCCGGGCGTATCTTTACACGCCCGAAGAAGACATTGTATGTTGCGTTTTTGTAAAACTGTTTAGTGAAAATTTCACAATAAATTGTTTTTGAATACCATTATCTTATATTACATTTTAATATGAGCTTTATGTTTCAATTTTGAATAAAAAAACTTTTACCGGACCAGAAAATGGCATTGTTTTTCAACGCGCGTTTCGCTAATCAAGTTAGAATTATCAGTAGATGATGAAAACTAAATTTTACATATAAGTTAAACGTATTTATATATCATCACCCCGGCTAATGAACTAATATATCCCAATTTCACTGCAATATACAAGGAACAATCTTTTAAAATATATAAGATCACCCTCTCTTTCACACGAACGATACATAAAAATAAATAATTACATTCACAATATGAAAAATAACTTCTTTATGTAGGAAAAAAATATTTCAATATTCTTTCAGATGAAAACTCATTAATACTTTTACTATAAAAGGTTCACAAAACCGCAACACATACTTCGCTATAAAATAGCTTCCTCAGGCAGAAATGTTTGATTAGCCCTTCCTGATGAAAATCACAGTAAACTGTTTCACTAAGTTGATAAGGATTTTTATCAAGTATAGGCCAGATTTATTCAATCCTCACAAATGTTATTGCAAATAAAAATAAACTTTCAAAATAAATTCTTTACAAATATGTCTGTGTAGATCTTGCATAGAAGTTACTTTCAGAAAAAGCCCTCTTTAAACAACTACTTTCATATAAACACTGAATAACAGGAAACAACACAGGAACGCTACACAATATAGTATATGAAAGAGATAGACTTTCACCTAGATGGTACAATGTCATCCTCAATGACGGACGTCGATATTTCGGAATATAAACACTTGTCGTATTGCCTCATCAGCAGTAATCCGGATAACATTATGAGATGAAGCACTCAATTAATTCATAACATTACGAATTACGACTTTATGTCACGAATGAGTTAAATCTACTCATGAGACGTTGAAGTACGTAATGACATTCAAATGCTTATTTGATTTAATCCCAGCCATAGGAATCTTGTTCAATATGGAAGGTTAGGAGAGATTAGTTTTTGGGAAAGGAAGGATTTGGCTTTCTATTTCTTCATCTCCATCATTCACAAAATGTGAATTTATGCAAATTTATTTATTCTACAAGACATTTTATTAGTTATAGTGAATTTGACTTGTCAACCTATGTACAAAATTTCATAAATTCAATATTGTTCCTACTCTCGACATTCTTGACGTTGCTGTGACGTATGCGGATTGACTGGTGAATGAATTTTTAATGAATAATCGAATATTTCAAACATAATTATAATTGATTATTCCTAATTATATGTGTGAAGGCCATCAGCCTGAGCACATAAGCCTTCATCGTGTCAAAATAAAAACAAATTGCTTCAGCAACAGATGTCATTCTTTAAAATAGATTCAATTGAGTGTTCCCAATGATGTAAAGTGATATTAATTGCATGCAGTTGTGTTGAATTAAATTTACAAGGGAGTATGTCGAACCGTGTGACCATATGATGAGCTTGTTTCTCGTAGAATAATAAATATTCTCGAGTTGAAAATATGGTTATTGCTTATTAGACTTGAATGAATTTTTTTCATTGAGAGATTATCCACTGAGAATATCAATGAGCTCAGCTCAAAATAATTTTTTCTTGAAGACCAGGTTTTCTATGCTGTCTTCATTATATTCAAGAGTGTTTCTTGGTCGGACTTCAAGTTTAAACGTTTTCAAAAAACACTTTAATGTGAAATTTCCACTAGACAATACCGCGATACGTGTCTCGCTATACAATATCATCACACAATACTGACTAAACAAATTCTGCGTCATGCTTATATAGTAATCTGAATCCTAATGAATAGTGATACCTGACAAATCTCTATACATATACCTGATAAATTCATTACATAAATTATTTACCTTACTAGAAATAACTCAAAATTATTTTCAATTCAATGACAATTTTTACTCTTGTAGCGATCTAATAATGGGAAACCCCTTTAGCACTTTGCTAGCTGAAATTTTCATAGAAACCTATAAAATGAAATCCATACTAAAAGTCTAATTAACAATTGTTTATACTGGTACAGGTATGTAGATATCTTAGTCTGTTATACTGGTGTAGGTCGGCAGCTGGGTAAGTTTATCGAATTTGTTAATGCCATCCACCTTTCGATTAAATTCACAACAAATACTTAATAATTTGAGTGAATTCATTCAACACAATAAAGATAAAACTCCAGTGTCGGATAGATGGGTACTATATAAGTTGACTTGTGGTTCTTGTCCTAAATTTCAATTGGCAAGAAGAACGCTCTCCAGAAGAATAGAAGTGATTTTTAAATGTGAAAAGTGATTCAACATTTGAAAACCATCTTTTGACTGCGTTTGAGAGTCAAACTGAGTCAGTCTACTTGATAATGGTTCAATAAACCGAAACGGATAGTGACAAATAAAAATCTTAGTAGAAATTAGACAAAAGTTATTTTCTTAATCCTATATTTAATAAGACTGTCCACAAAATATATAGGTCAGCAATCCAATGAATTGTTAAAAAATCATCTACTGAAGAATCAAAACAAGAAATTTGAGAAAATCAGTTCGCAAATTCATCTACTCTAAAACCTATTTGACATGGCATGAATTCAGTATTGCATAATACCTAAAACTATAAACGTTAAAAAATTAATGTTTAAAACCATATATTTGAAATCAATGGATCTAAAAATATGTGAAAAATTCAACAATCATTTCAAAACTATCGGTTATCAATGAAAACGTTCAGTAAACACAAATATTATCGATGATCCAACAATTCTGAATTTTAATTTGCTCATTCCTAAACTCTGTCCATCAAACAAACAGAGTAACCCAAACAATGATAGATGCGTGATCACCACGTGACTCTGTTAGGTAAAATAAACAAGCCTCCTTACGCTGACCAAACATATTTAACTGCCATCGGCTGGCGGAATTCATTCATGTATATCGCTACAATATACGAGTATAATGTATAAAAAGTTCATTTATTAAAGTCATAACTACTTATTGATTCGTGAACTGTTTGAAATACAACCGTTGCGTTTGTGAAGAGCGATGATTTTTATGGTGCTATGAATGACAACATTGATTGCCCTGAAGAAACAGTAATCAATCAAAACTGGATAAAAATCCTATTAGTCCAGTAATTTAAATCAACGTTATCAGATCATGCTACTGTAACGCTTCTTGAATTCAATTAATAGCGATCATCCTGAATGAAAATTAGATAAAATTGAAAATTACTTCGTTTGGTTAGGAGAGAAATCATTTAAAGGAGTTACACAACCATTGTGCTGTAGTAATGTTGAGCATTTTTCTGTCAATTAACGAGCGACCAACAAACTCACAGTTATACAGTATAAATAAACTGAACAGTCAAAATTTTATAAACTTTTTTGATCCGGAATGAGTATCAAATTTGAGCTGGAGCTATCGTTAGGCAAACAGGATTAAAATATATTCCTGGCAACGTTATTTCACTTTCAGTTTATCAGTAAATTCCACCAATTTTTTCGAGTTGAAAAATCATTGCTTATATTGAATTCGGAATCAGAATCCGACAATGATGCTGAAGACGAACTTTTGCTTCATTGTTTGTTCGTTAATAATAAAGTAAAATTACCCTGCAAGTTCATTCCAAATCCTGTTTTTGAATTTTGTTTTCATATAATTCGGATCGCAAGGGTCATACAACTCTTTGCATGCCCTCACAGCCTCAATAAACTTTTCCTCAACCATTACTTTGACTTTAAATATTGAACAACAAGAAAACAAAGCGACACGCGAGAGAATTAGCACGACAAACTGTGTCTCAACCACTGTGTCACGCTAGTCGAAACACTTTGTTTGCGGAAGTCAACTTGCGCTGTTTTATTGGTTTTCATGGGTTACAAAAAATCGCGCTGTGCTGCGTCACCCCACATGCGTCCAATTTGCGCCTAGCCTTAGTGATGAATTGACGAAGGCAAAACGAATAAAAAAGTCGGTGATATCAGAGGTCAAATGTCACGTGATGATTATAGGAAAATAGTTGAATCGGGTGGTTCCATATTGTGTAAGATGAGCACTTTTCGAAGTGAGTTACACGATGTGTTTATTCTAATGTGTGATAAAGTTGCGTTATCATACAAGGATGATGATCCATTCATCATCCCCAATACCACAAAAACATTACCATGGGGCACCAAACCAGCCCTGAGGTAAATTTCAAATTCCTTGTCAATGACCTTAAAAGTTTACTAATCATGAGGCAATTTCTGATGATAAATTGGATCAACTCATAAAATTATTATTGGAGGAACAATCAGATGATAAGTTAAGTCAATATCACATTGACTTAACTTATTTCATTATATGTATATTCATCAAGGCTGCAAAAAAAATTATTTTGGGTCTACAGGGTGGCTCAAAAAAGTGTGACATATCGAAGTTGTGATAAGGTACTATGTACCTAACTATAACATCGAAATGTTATCATCCCTTCGAAATTTGACCAAGCATGAAATTGGTTTTGGGCTATTAATTTCGATATCATTGATTTCAAAATAATTAATACTTTTTTATAACTTTATTTCAAAAAGAACACCCTGCATTTTTCTGGTCTGAACAATATAAAATTCAATTAGCTTTCATTTCATTTTGGAGTTTCGTATACCTAACCTAAATAGTTTTTCAGATATTGGCTTTATCAAATAGTAGTTGTTTCTTTGAATCAAGATAGCTTTGAAACGACATTTATTCAACTTGTTGAAAGAATGTTTGAAGGTGAATGACAATGTTTCGTGATGAATTTCAGCAGTTCGGACTTCCATTGTCTAAAGTTTTATAAAATGATTTGAAATCCCTGAAAAGAATTCACAGTGAAATAAAATACGAGTGAAAAAAATGTATGCCTGGAAGTGTAGCTTATGAAAAGGCAAATAGGACCAAAAATGTCATCGGAAATGAGGAAAATGAATTTCCGTTTATGGGATCAATCATAGAAAACCCTCATACGAGTCAACGTTAGATCGAGAAAGATAAGCAGACGGAGCATTCCTAGAGTGATAAAAAATACAAATTTCACACGTACCGTATTTAGATGCAGCAGGAATTATATGAAATAGACTTCCATCGACGAATAGGGTTTTTTCTATGGGTTCTGGACAAGTTTAGTGTGAATGTGGTTCCATTTTATTTACTGATAAATCTACTTTTCATAACAATGGCTCAGTGAACAGACACAACTCTCATTATAGTGATGTGAAACCTCATTTTTTCCGCACTCTGGATCACCAGAATAGATGGTCTGTTAACGTGTGGGAAGGAATTATAGGTACACGAGTTATAGGACCATATTTTTTTTTATGGAAACTTGAATGGTCAAAAATTTTTACATTTTTCACGAGATGATCTGCCTGAGCTTCTGAAGAACATGGCGCTAAATATTAGACAACGGATGTGGTTACAATTAGATGGAGCTCTGGCACATTTCAAATTCATTATGAAACAGTTTTTGAACAGGTGCTTTTCGATCAAATGAATTGATAGGTAAGGACCGCAAAATTGGCCAGCGAGATCACCAGATCTGACTTTCCGCGATTTTTTCTTATGGAAAATATGGAGAGAAATGTTATTAAATGTTTCATAGAGAGACTGGATCTTTGTATTCAACAGAATGGTCATCATTTCGAGCAGCTACTTTGAATTGAATACATTTGTGTTTCATATTTTGTTGTTAATTCAGTTGACCATTGACAAAATGGTTAAGACTGTCGCGGCTGAGGTTTTCAGTGTCACTGTTTTCCGAGTTTGAATGCCTTGGATTTTTGAAAATTCTTCCTGACGTTTCGCTGGCGCGAGTGGCTAACTTCTTCAGAGGTTTAACCATCATGGCTTGCTCTCCGATGACCGGACAAGCCGGGTTTGGTGTACCAATCATATAGAGTTAAAATGGAAAATGGTTCATTCCTAGTCCGTAATAGAAGGTTTATTGAGTTGAACAATAACAATTTTATAATTAACTACCCCACTGCCAGTCCTAATGTTATCTTACCTGAAAGATTAGAAAGTAAGGAAAATACAAAGTATTACATAGAGATAGAAAATGAGGAAGATTTAGTAAGGGAAAACTTGAATATTGTAAACGAAAATGTTAATCAAGAGATAGCAGATACTGTAGAAAATGTACTAGATAAAATACTTGACGAGGTGAACGCTACTAATATGGAAATTATAATAGAACCAAGTGAAGGTGAAGAGATAGACAGTGAAAGTGTTCATAATGACAAAAACAATGAAAACATAAGGAATCTAGTAGCACCTCTTCAAGTGATTCAGATTCTGAGACGAAATTTTTAATGAAAGATAAAATATCTAAAAAAGGCAGAAAAATAATCAAGTCTCAGAAATTGAATTCCAGTTAGCGTTAGCAGTAAGTTACTTTTGTAAAAAGAGGGATGTTATGAGAACTATGACAACGAACATACCTAGGTTGACGAACGACGAACAGACGGAGGTTAACAACAGACTGGTAGTGGCATCAGATGAGGGATCTTGTTTTTACAACATTAAAGTAGTTTATAACAGTGAGTAGGGGGAATGTTAGAGTTCATTTTATAATGTTTGAATTATTATTTGTATTTCAATTTAGTTCACTCATTCACACCATAAATATATTTAAATTGAATTGTCGAATGTTACCTAGTTACGAAACAAAAAAAATTGTTGATGAAAATTGTAAAAACTTGAAAGAAAAAAAGTTGAATGAAAAGTAGTTTCATTGAAGAGGACAAAATACTGGAAATAGCGTAAAAACACATTAATTTTCAAATAGGCTTTTCATTAAAAGAGAAACATTACTGACGTCACCACTTTTTGACAAATATTTATTACAGCAGCTGAAAAACGATAGAAATTGGCCATCCTTTCGATGTGTTCTATCGTTAGTCAATTTACTCCATTAATTACTTGAAAGTAGAGAAATTTCAGAAACTCACCTGTCAGTATAGTCACAAAATACCAAGTTAAAATGGAGATGAAAAAGTCACAATTGAGAATTTTATCTTTAGAAATATGGGGATTGATAAATGCGTGTCACTAACATTCGTGAAATTCTTGAATATTATTTTAGGAATTTATGAATGGTTGCTATCATATAAATATTTTTTGATTACCACAGATCACGTCGTTTCTATTCTATAATGCTGATTTTACTAGATATTAACAGCATATTCAAAAATTAGTCCTAACCGCCCAGTAAACGCACTAACTCACAATTCCCAGTACCCACTGATTAAGATTTTTTGTGAGCACAAATATGCGAGTTTCATTTTATACCTTAAACCATAGCATTTTATATGAATATATTTCCTCCTATCATTATAATTATAGAGGATATAACCAAAGAATATTCTCAGATATGTATTGTTGGAAAAATGAAGTGATATTCTGATAAATTGTCGACAAATTCTTCAAGGAAAAAAAGGTCAATTTCCTTCTTTGGTAAATCATTTAACAAATACAGCACAATAAAATATATAATTACCTCATTTTCTTCCAAAAATTATGTAAGAAAACATCACTCGCACAAACCACTTCATCTTCACTAACTACCAATTTATTTATTTCTGTTGTTCTCAAAATGAAGAACGCCAAGAATAGTCACGGCCAACTTTGCAATTATTATATTATCTTGTTTCTGACCCTGCATTGTCCCAAACATTCTGTTATTTCTCACCAAATCTCATTTGAACAGTAATTATTGTATAAAAAAGTCACACTACCATTCTGTGGGGTTGAACAATTCCAAGAAATTCAACTTTATTCATATATTTCAGTTCTTTGCTCAAGTATAATTCTAAGGATTTACGATAATTTTGTTCATTCCATTTGATGAATATTTGGGGTGAAAAGCTTTTTGCTTTTGCAATATAATTTATAGTTAGTATGAAGTCGATCATTTTTGATTCACTACATCTACTCAATACCTACTCCCGATTCTCTTGTCCAATCCAATGATTACTTACACCCCATACTCCATAGGGGAGAGGTCTTCAGTTGTTTAGTTGATGATACCGGCGTAACTTCCTTTGAATGTGTCTGAGAATCAGTGAATGCTTTCGAATATTTAACACACGATTTTTATAGCTTAGGAGTAAGTCATAGTACAGAGGAGGTACTAAGTCTAATGTTTGTGGTACATTGTGGCAATGTATCAGTTATATATTATAAATGGTAATTGAGTAAAATTATATAGCCGTATATTATTCAAATGTGCCCATTAGTCCTGAGAAGGAAATCTGTTGTAAATCATCTGATCGAGTAATAATTAATAATTGTCTTTATTAGCAATTGATAAAAAATAAATCACATTTAGTCTATGCAGTTAGGGCGAGATTCAGTTTGTATGTAATAATGAGTATTGTACAATATTAAATATAATTCAACAGTTAACATACATCTGCTCTTCCAACTGATAACCATCTTTCGCTATTGAAATACTATAAAATTTCTATATCTAGAATATTTTATGGTAAAATTCATTTGCGAAAGCTGTCCCGAGTCCCAAATGAAAGGAAAACCATTAAATTCCAGAAGAATCAGTATGAAAAAGCATTAAAAATATTTCCTATTTATGTTATTTCATTCAATTGCAAATAGTTTGAATATTGAGTGAGGACGAAAATTTTGAAAAAATCAATTGAAAAGTCAGGGTTGATAAGCGTTCTAACAAGTACTTCAAGAAGTTTGAAAATAATCGAAACAAAACTTAAAAGTTATGAATTTGTATATTTGTGGCCTTAAATGTAGTGGGTTATGAATCGGATCAGCTGTGATATAATTGACACTTTAGTCAAGTCAAAGAAAAATTAAATTATACCTCGAAACGTTAGTGTAGATGAGCCTACCATTCTGTAACAAATTTATCTACTGAAAGCAAGTTTAATAACTAGTAATAATAACGAATTGTTCTGAAAATACACCCCTTTAGCATAAAACAACTGGAACTAATTGAATGCTCCTACAAGTCCACACATATGGGAGCTGGTTCTATTAATAACAGCTCAAATTGCTAGAAAGTTTATGGCCTCAATAAGTCAAACAACGCTTACAGCATGGTACTATTCCATTCCAGTGGAAAGACTCTATAGTTACACCTATTTTCAAAAACGGTGAATTTCATCAGTTCGGACTTCCATTGTCTAATATTGTATAAGATGATTTGAAATCCCTGAAATAACCAACACAATTAAAAATCAAAGGAATAGCTGAAAATAACAAATGTATTGAGCAAAAAAACCCTGAATTGATTTTACAGCAAAATAAAAAACAAGTAAAAAATTGAACAATCCAAAAAAAATTAGCGATTTCAAGCCACGTTACTTCACGACGTTTCGATTGTTAGTATCCACAAACATCTTCGGGTAATGACTTTTTTTTATTGTTCAATTTTTTACTTGTTTTATATTTCACTGTAAAATCATTTCAGGGATTTCAAATCAACTTATTCAATATTGGAACTTAGTAATTATAGACCTATCTCTGTTATATCTAATTTAGCTGAAATATTTGAACATTGCATAAATGAGGTGAATACTGAAATTTGAAATATTGAGCCAATTATGATTTTTGAGCATCTTCTATGAATTTTGATGCAAAATAAATATCTATAGGTATATTAATCTGTATTTCTGAAAAAAAAAATTATATGTAAAATGGGTTTCCCATTAATAAATTATTAAATATATCATTACTATTAAAAATATTCAATCACAAATTTCCAGGAAAACATGTATGGATTTAGGATGCGACTTTTTTTTTATAATTAGACACAAAATATTCGTACCACTGTATTCGAAAAATTTTCAAAATTGTCAGAAAAATTAAATAAAGCAGTAAAAGTAACACTAAGAACTAACCTAAAATTCTTGTGAATTATCACTACTATTAATACTGGAAAGATGATTCGCTAAAATGCTAGAAATCACAGAGCTTGTCAGATTGCTGCTCATATCTGAGGACATATTGAGAAAATCGTGTTTGAAAGTGGTATCTGTCTGATTGTCCATAGAGAGACCAATGTCAGAAGGAGTTGCAGAATCGAGGGTTACAGTAGGAGGTGTAGAAGAATGACTCTGGTCCTCATAGAGATCAACATGAGCTAAAAGCTTCCTTTCATTCCTCACATACTCAATGAAGTTTTTGATTTTATGAAGGAGAAATAAGGGAACCTCGAATCCCTTCAATTCATGATGCTGCAAGTTGGGACTGTGCTTATATTCTTCACTTTCAGTGAGTTCCTTGATATCTTCAAGAAGCATGAGGTATGCTTTACCTCCACTTGGCGGCATGAGATTCTTAGATGCCAGCCATTCCTTGTCTTCTTGATCGCCGGAGTACCTAGAAGCAGAATTAAAATATATCAACAACTTTCTGTATGGCTGAAAACTGAAAACTCTGAGGAAAGGTTTTATTAATAATTATCAATTTTTTTTCATTAATTTTACATTTTTCGAATACTATGGGACAAATAAAAATACATGAAACATAAAACATGAAAAAAAAAATATTAAAATTGTTTCTTCAAAACTTCCAACAGAATTGGAACCCATAAAATCTCCATCAGAAAGTCAAATGGCGAGACTTCACTTCCCATCATTGTTTACTTTTAAAAAAGGGATACAAAGTCATATTTTATCAATCAATTTTACATTGCAAGACACCACAAAAGAAATAAACCAATAGGCTTACCAAATAATTCAGAGGGTCTTTTGGTTGGTAGAGATCACGAAAAATCTCAAAGTAACTCGAATATTTATAAAAATATACTCAATGCATTTCACGTATTCGTGTTATTTTGTCTGCATATTTTGAAGAAACCTAATTTCAGTCCAATCCAAGTTTGATCGAAAACCTATTTTCTTTGAAGAATGTTTGTGACCTTAGTGATATTTTCAATACAGTGGCGCTTTTACTTGGTAAGAGTTCAAGAAAAAAAAATTGCAGAAAATCTAATTTTGCACGTGTCAAGGTTTTTGTCTTTTATTTGCTCATCCTCAGAACATTTCGAAGTGTTCGTATGCTTCTTGTCCATATTTTCTCTGTATTTTTGCACATTTTTAAGGTTACCTTAGAATTATTCCGAGAATGAACTAATAAACAAAACGTTGGCAGTTTTGGAATTATATACAAGTAGGTTAGGTTAGGTCAAAAGTGAGTGGGTCTATTCAACCCACCACCGCAACCCGCAAGGATTTATTGTGGCTCACACCTATTCAAGTTCGACCAAATAAACCCAGCTTCTTGACGAAGACGATTAGTTTGTATGGTGAGTGATCTTTCAGGTCATATGGTAGGAGTGTGGTTCTACCAAACTCTGAAAACCTCATTCGGTTCACGACGGGGCAGGCACAGAGTATATGCCCTGCTGTTTCATCATATTCCAATCAGAGGCGACACACACTGTCTTCCGACAGTCCGAGTCTCTGCATATGATGATTCAGACGACAGTGACCTGTAAGAAGGCCTTTTAGACATCGCAGTTCACCTATATTCTACTATAGTTCAACAACTGTTTGGTTTCAAGCTTCGAAGGGTGAATGAACGCCTTCGAGTAATCCTGGAAGATTTTACCAGAAGTTTTTAAATCTTCTTGCCACCCAGGTGTTCAATGTTTGTTTGGCAAAGCCTAAAGCAATGCCAATGACAGGTTCTGGTCCGACGAAGCATGCAGCACCCTTCTTTGCAAGGGAGTCAGCAGCCTTGTTGCCTTTTAGGCCAGTATGACCAGAAATCCAGAGGTAAGAGAGGATAGGTGAAAGTACTCGAATGACCCATAAATAGTCATCTCTTGGAGGAATTAGTCCAGTCATCACCCGAAGACGATTGCGGATACTAACAATCGAAACATCGTGAAGTAAAGTGGTTGAAATCGCTCAATTTTTAATTTTATTTATTCTTTTTTTTGTTTTAATTGTTCCATTTTTTACTTGTATTTTATTTCACTGTAAATTTCATTTAAGGGTTTTTTTGCTTAATATATTTGTTATTTTTCAGCTATTCGTTAAATTTTCAACTGTATTGGTTATTTCATGGATTTCAAATCATTTTATACAATATTAGACAATGGAAGTCCGAACTGATGACCAGCCCAGTTTGGAGAAATATACAATTCACTAATACATTATTCATTATACCAAACACTAAGGTCGATTGAGTTCAAACAAGTTAAGAATAGGAAGAAATATACTTCCTGGATCATTCAAAGCACTCATAACAAGACAATTCATTTTGTATATTTTGATTGAATTACCTATGTCTTCTGTTTCTCAAAGTCGTTAGTTTAATTTTTTCAAGTATCTTTTGTGTTCTTCTGATTCTGCAGCCTGCATATTATTAGGGATATTTATCCTTCAATTTGGTTTGATAAGAAATATTTGTTTCCGGCTTGTTTCGAGTTTATAGGAATCACATGATAATAGGTAAGACCTCGTTGATCCTCATTTTGCACATGCTATGAATTTGGAGGTTTGTCATTCATGTGGTTAACAGAAAAATACATTCTACTCTTTTTTTAACCTATTTCTTTCTAATGGGTAGATCTTGTTGAAGATAATAATAATATAAAGAGGAGTGCTCTACCAGGGGTTCCAATCCAAGTCATTCATGAATGCCGATAACAATTACTTTGTAATACCGAAAATTACTTCCATTTGTGTTGACTTGCGGATTCCTATTTTCAAGGCAGGATATTAAAATCGTATTCTTACATTTCTAACATATATATGAGTTTTTCATGTAGCAGAGGTATATGATTTCCTTACAAAGTCATAACCATGAAAGTATATGCGCGTCGCTTCTACGGTAAGGTGCAAAAAATTATTGAAGTGTGTGTGTGTGTGTGTGTGGTTTGATTTTTTTGGCTTTGGGAAAACCAATTAGCCAGACTGTTTTATTTTGATGAAAATTTATCTGAAAGTAACATTGATTCGTAGCCCCAGGAAAATTTTTTTTTTCCCCTAATTTTTGCTCTTCGAATTTTCATTTTTTTTTTGTTTGAATAGGTATTCATTTCTATTCATTTTTCTTTTTTGTTTTCAATTTTTCTTTTTAAATGAGTATTTTTTCTTTTTGTTAATTAGTTTTTCCTTTTTGTTTCAAGCATTTTCTTTTCCTTATTATTTTTTCTAATGTTTATATTGCTTCATATATATTTTTTCCCTTTCAATCCATTTGTATATAATATGATTCAATTTCCGTTTACATTTGAATATATTGTTAGTAGTACTATAACTATATTTACAGTCATTCGTATTTTAATTTTGCATCTTATTAGATGATTGTATAATAATTTGTATATATTTCCATTGTTTAAGGTTAACATACAATTTAAGTTTATAGGGAAAGAGATATGAGATTTCAATTCAGAGTAAAGGGTGTTTATACTGTGGATGTGGAGCGGACACTCCAACGTGGTGTGATTAAGATCGTCATAACCTTCACATGAGCATAGAGGATTATCGGTTAATCCAATTTTGAATTTGTAGGCTGGACAGATAGCGTGATTTGATCGTAGACGGTTTATTGTATTCATGTATTTTCTGTCGCTCACTTGTTCAAACCATCTATTTCCAGTAATCTTTGGAAAGAGTTGTTTAAAGTTTTTACATGTCTGAGATTCATTGAATTTTTTTGCCAAATTTCATTCAAATCTTTCTTATAAATTTGATTCAAATCGGTATGTGGAATAAAGGTGTAAATAGTCTCTTCTCCTGTTTCAGTGGCTTGTTTTGCTAGTTTATCTACTACCTCATTTCCTTTTATTCCAGAATGTCCTTTTATCCAAATTATAGACATCTTTCTATTTTGTAAAAGAATTGATTGATGGGCTCTGGCGACTTCTATTTCCAATTCAGAAAACTGATTGATATTTCGGAAATTTTTTAGCCGATCCCCGACACTTTTGCTATCAGTGAAGATTATTGACTGAAATCAGTTTTGTGTCAGAATATATTGCATTGCCAGAAGTATAGCTTTCATTTCAGCAGT
>WOGR01004477.1:0-14691 GCA_015342045.1 Leptinotarsa lineolata | reverse complement strand
ATATATAAATAGTGTATGTGTATGTACCGTCTCAAGTGTCCTATCTATGTTTCACTGTTTCATATTATTTTTACATTTTTTATATATGACATGTCTTATGTCATGTAAATGATAGAAAATATGGATAAATTAAAAAAAAAAGTTACTTGCGACAAATCTTCTGAACAAGACATGTTCCACAGGAATCTGATGGTTTTACTTTAGAATTCTGCGCGGCATTACATAGGTTAGCTGTTTTTCTTTCCATCTAGTATCTGCCAAATCGTAGGTCTCACTTTACAAGCAAAACTTTCCTTCGAGATGAAACTGTCATATGAATTATTGATTTCAATGTCACAAGATTTCAAATTTTATCAATGAATCTCTATTTATAACGAAAAATTTGTTATCTAGCAATACCATAAGAGCAATCAGCATGCTGAAATCACGAGTTCGTAGGATGGGTGGTTTTATCTATTGCTGGTTGCTTGATTGGTATTGCTCAAAAATTCATTTGAAAGAAATGGACGTCTATATAGGAACATTTTCAGGTCGGGTAGTATTTTTAAAGAATATTTCCTGAAATATTATCAGCTAAATGTATCGATATGAGAGCAACATACAGATGGATATCATTCCCCGAATAACAAAAACTTTCAATGACAACATCTGTTTGAAATCACAATGTTCAAATATGAAGAGCTTGTATTTGTCAATGATAGCAGACCTACATATTGTTTTCGATTCAATTGAAATCCAGATTGAGGTTTCCATTCGAATTGAATATGTCTTATACGAATGAGTACCAATTATGATCTTGAGATTTCTAGATAAAATATATGAATTTTTGGTATTCAAGGATGAGTTTGAGTTGAAGGATTATCTTATTTTCGTGAGATTGTGTGAATTTTCATTTTTCATTTCACTCTCCTATATCTGTTCAATGTATTGGTGAGTTTCATCTATTAAAATTCAACCTGTGAATTTCTGTAGACGCATTTATGCCAAGTTATAATATTCAACCACAAATACTTTCGAATATTTGATTCCAATGGTTCAATTTTGTCAGGACAGTGATGATGATTGACAGTAGTCCCAGTCGGGTTTGATTGAAAAATAAATGACACCTAGATGTTGATTTCATGTCTGTCAGTTTTATTTCTATTGGAAAAGAGCATTTCATCAATAATGATACCACAAGACGTCAACATTTCATCAGTGAATTTCTATTTTTAACGAAAACTCATTTATTTAGCAATATCATGAGAGCAATTACTATTATGAAACCATGAGTCCGCAGGACGCTGTTGCTGGTTGTTCCATTGTTAATGTTCAAAATTGATAAAGTGTGAGTTTTGAAAAATTTAACATTCATCTGAGAAAACTTTCAGGTCGAGTAGTATTCAAAAAAATCATCTCCTGAAATATTCTCAACTGAATGCATTGAATAACGGGAAATTCCAAGGAGAACTCTGTATTTTTTGATAATATGAATCACCAGACTTACTTGACACGATTGGATGCATTAACTGTACGTCGGATATTTTTTCGATTTCAATGAAATTGCCATTACTTAGAATTTCGGTTCCGATTGGGAATGTCTTATCATACTAATGAGTTTCGTTTGAGATATTGAAATTTCTAAATATTGACTATGAATTATCGTTATTCAAAATGGAATTTGAATTGAAGGTTGTTGACTTATTTTCGTGAGGTTATGCGAATCAGTGAAGTGTGGCCATTTATTTTTCTTTTGATTTCTTGTATCTGTTCGTTGTATTGTTGAATTCCATTCAATCTACATATCCATTCGGGTTAACAATAAGTTGTTAATTTCATAGCTGTCAGTTATATCGCTGCCCAGCCTTCAATTTTTCCGTCATTTTAATGGTTTGGAAGAAATATTTACAGTAAACCTCTGTTTTGATGGTCTAGCCTATTTTTCATCATTTTATCAATATAAAGAAACTAATTAATGAAAAATACTGATTCTTTTTGTATAACTAATTCCGAAAATTGAAGAATATTAAATTTCACACTTTCCGAAGACCAGTTTGCGTGAGGTCGAATCACGAGGATATAACCCACAAACACCTATGAAATAGAAACTGTTTCTATCAATATTCTACAAATCAGCTGATTTCTACATTTGGTGATACATAATTTCCATATGAACCATCACATAGGTTGTACGAGTATATCACTCCTGACCTATTTCCGTTCAGAAATCTGTGGAATTTTGTATTCGTTTGTTACAGATCAGAACCAATTCATAACCTTTGAAATATTCCATCCTCAACCATTCGTAGTGAATAATTCAACAATTATTCACTTCGAGAGACCAAAGTTTATTTTGATTGTATGTTGAAACGAAGGTTTCATTGAAGTTAGCCAAGAACAAACTCGTATAATTATCTCGTATTTCTTTCATTCCATTTTTTGATGATCTGAACTGAAATTCTTCTCATGCTTATGCTGAACAGGTTAGAAATATGATATTCTTTACTAACATTTACATTTCAATATTTTTTACCATTACAGCTTGGAATATTACTAGCTCTGCGATTGGCTATTCTGCAAGGTTCACTTCCCAAGTTCTCTCAGCAAGATAATCCTGCGGCTTTTCATCCATCGGTGCTTGTGAGGTAACGCAGTTTGTCTCATTCACTCAAGTTATTGAACAATTCTGTTACATATTATTGTTTTTTTCAAATAGTTTCGCAAACATTGAGAATTTAAACCAATGTTTCAAATTCAAATTTTCATAACCTCTTTAGAAAGTAAATACCCATTTCTACCTCAAATTGAAATCCAATTATGTCAAATAATTGAACCAACCATCTACAATTCCTAATAATCTGCATTTGGAAAATAGCTATTTACAATTCTGATTTCATACATAGATCTAATCGTGCGTGGCACTGTGATTCATTGATAATCACAATATTTCGCCCTTCAATGAATCGACATACATTGTGATTCAACGGGAACACTTCGAAAAACATACTTTAAAAAGAGTGATTTTTAATAATTGAGAAATATAACATCTTCTGTGTCAAAGGTTCTTGTCAACAACAGAACTTTGCTTCAAAACTTTTGAGAAAATATAATTTTAATATTTCTTCTCCATTTCACTTAGGAACTCGATGAATTTCAGCCTTGTCTTAGAAAATAATAGTAATTCTTCAAACATCTTCAGCCATTTGATATCATGAGAAAACGAAAAATAATATTTAATTTTTCCAGGTGAACATCAAAAACATGTTTTGATTCAAACTATTGGACTTCGTTTCATGAGTCGGTATATATAATTCTGAATGATTATTTGAAAATATAATAAAAGAAATCAAAGTATTTCGAAATACCAAACAATGAAATGAACAATGTTCCACGTACAGAAAGAATTCTTTAAACTTGAAACCCATGATTAAGTTCCACAATGAAACATAATTATTTTTCCACTGGATTCTTCATTTTGAATTTCGAATTGATATTGAATAAAATATTTCTAACATTTTCAATTTCAGATTTTTGACATTTTGTTATTTGACTGCTTTCAATTGGTGGCTCATTCTTTGTCCGTCGACGTTATCCCATGATTGGCAAATGGGATCAATACCTCTGGTCTATTCAGCACATGATTCGAGAAATTTCCTAACAATTTCGTTTTTTGCAATGATTTGTTCACTGGCCATTAGAGGTTCACTCGATTTTGAGGTGAGTATTTTGAATTTTTATATATTGAGTGGATTCAATATAATAATGATAATAATAATAATAATGATAATGGCTTTTATTGATGGTTCCATAAAATCAAAACCTATCAAATGTCAGGATTCAACATCTGCATATGATAAATCATTACAGAGATTGCTCTTTCATCTCACCGAAGAACAAAAGAAAAAGAGAAAAAATCCAGTATGTTATCAATAAAAGTGCAAACAGTATATACAGTAAAATTAAAACACAAAATATATACATTTTTTTCGAGCTATCAGGAAGGTTGATTGATTTAGATATAATTTGATTAGTTGGATCTATTTATTGTAAGAAAATATTTTTTTCTTTCGTTTGAATCTTTCCATTGGCAGAAGTTTATATTCAATGGGTATCCGATTATATGAGTAGGCAATATGGTAAGTGAAAGATCCGCGAAATGAAAAAGTTTTATGTTGTGGTATTGTTAAGTGTGTCTTAAATCTCAGGTTAAGATGGTGTATGTCAATTCTAAAGGATATCTTTTCTGAAAGATGAGAGGGTATTTTGTTTTGAGAATTTTTTTAAAAAATGTTGCAGAATGTAATGTTCGTCTGGATTCCATATTCAACCAACCCACATCTACAAATAGATGTGAAATATGTTCCCGTTTCCTTGTTCCCGTAATGAGCCTTATGCATACATTTCGGAGCTTTTGGATTCTGTATGGAGTATGATTTTACTTTCTTTATTCAGAAATGCTCTGTTGGAATATATCCTCTTCTAATTTGCCTAACCCTGTTTCAGAATTCGCGAGGTGTGTGTTCTGAAACGAAGACAGTTATCAAGATATAGGCCTAGGTTTTTTGTAACTCCTTCCAGGGGAAGTTCTGTTCCATCTACTATAATATTTATCAGACCAGAACAACGATTTTTTGCCGCTGTTCTACCAAAAAGCATGACATTAGATTTGAATGCATCAACAGACAGGCAATATTTAGTTGACAAAGATAATAACATATCGAGATCGGTATTAATTTGCCATAGGGCCTCGTTAATTGAATTCTTCTCGAATTCCATGTTCAGCTGTGTATCGTCAGGATAACAACGAATGGATGCGAATTACAGTGATCTATGAAATTGAGATGTGTATAAAACGAACAAGAGAGAGCCCAATATTCAACCTTGAGGAACACCATTTTTAATTTGTAATAAATCAGATTTTTCGTTATTATAGACAAATCTCTGAAAACGATTGCGAAGGTAACGTTTAAGTAGTCCTACAGTATGCATTGAAAACCCTAGGTAGCCCAAAATAGCAAAGAGGAGTTCATGGTGTATACGATCAAACACCTTGGAGTAGTCCAATAATATCAGAAAACAGAGTTTGTTGTTCTCAATGGATTTGTGCACATCATCCACAACTTTCAGGAGGGCAGTCGTACAACTGTGGTCAGGTCTGAACCCTGATTGACATCCGGGTAATATATCGGAATCGATCAAATATCCACGCATTTGCAAGTTCATTATTTTTTCAAAAAGTTTCGATAGCGCACATGAGATGCTAATTGGCCGGTGATCGCCTAAACTTCCTGGGCTAGAATTTTTGGCCAACGGAAGAACATTTGCTTGCTTCCAAATGGATGGATATGAATTAGTCAATATGCAGTGGTTGGATAAGTGAGTGATATGTGGAAGGATTGTGGGGCAACAGTACAGCAGCATTCTGATGCTCATCTCATTAGGTCCTACAGCATTCGATTTCATATTCAGAGTAAACTTACAGATTTCTTCGTCATCAGTAGTCTTATACGAGAAGTTGGGATTGTTTATATTATCAACCAAAAAAAAATTACATAAATCTATCATCAGGGGAAGAGTTGTAGTTGGATATACTTCCAAACGTTCAATAAGTGGTCTGGAATGGATTTAGGATTTCTTTCATTATGAATATTCGAATCGGATGAATCGTTTCATATCTACTTCTTGCAAGCCGATTAGCTCAATTCTCCAATTGTTCTTAATGATCTCAGTAATGCTGTAACTTCGTCTTTGTAAATCTCGCAAGAGCTTTGTCTCTCAGTTTAAACATGAGTTTCAAGGTGTCTGTGAGCCATGGGGCCTTTTTCTTGAAAATTCTAACAGTTTCAATAGAAAAATGTTTTTAGAAAATATCGGTTATTGTTCCATTGAAAAGAACTTATTTGTCGTTGATGTTTTCGATATGATAAAGAGAACTAAAATCCGCTGCCTGTGAATTTAATGAAAAAAGATCTGAATTAAATTTGTTGAAGTCTCTATAGGTGTGGATGAAACTCTTATCTGCTATTTTGACTAAGCCAACCTTGCAAAACACTAAAAAATGATCAGAAAATGAACTATATTCGATCTTAGTACAGTCGGATATAGTTGATAACTCTGAACAGATCAATACGTATATGATTTTACAACCTGCCGAAGAGTACCGTGTGGGTTGGTCTACTACTTGTTTCAAGCAGTACAAATCTAGAATGTGATCCAGTTGAACACACTGACTATTAGTAGGATCTGAATAATCCACATGCCAAAATGATATTTTTAATTTTGGACAGATTGAAGATAAACTGTCCTCTAGAGCAGGCAACAATATTGGAAGTGGTAAATTCGGAGGTCTGTACATGAAAGCAATAGCGTAACTTTTTTTTTCAATGGTGAATGTCACCCAGACTTGTTCAATTGTTTGATTGAGGATGTTCTGTATTGAAGTAGCTCTGAAAATGTTTCTGATAAAAATTTCAACACCCCATCCTCTTCCCTTACCTCTATCTTCACGAAAAATTTGGTAACCATCAAAACAAATTTTCTCAGTTATTATATATCGAGTTAGCCATGTTTCAGAGACAATAATGATATCAAACTTTGAATGTACCGCCCGCTCAAATTCTATGAATCCATTCAAAATTGATTCAATATCGTGTTTATGTGACAAATCGTTATGTTCCGCATATTTCATCAATCTCACTCCCGAGATCAGACAATATAAAAAAAATTCAATCAAAAATAACAATTCGAATTAATGAAAATTCAAAGCACAACTCACTAATACTAAATATTGCAAAAAAATTGAAAAACCGAAAAAAAGGTATATACATGAAATCAATTGGTTTTTACTCCTTTTGCAGCACGACGCGGATTATTCCTCAGTGTTTTCTTGGAAGCTGTTTTTTCCAAAGGAGCAATGAGTTCCTCTCAGTTCAAAAAATCTTTCTGTAGCTCCTTCAGGCAGTATCTTTTATCATCCAGTAACAATTCGTTATATCTTATAGTTGCTTTGAATCCATATTGTTTCACCTTATTCAAATACAGACGCAAAGATTTGTTCACCTTCTGGTCATCAACACTCAAGTCGTACACTATAAATGTCCTCCAGTTTGAAAGCATTACTTTTCATGTCGACATTTTTCGAATAGAAAACAAGCTCTAGTTTCAAGATCTTGGAATTACCAGAGTTTCTAGGTAAGAAATATGTATTATTGACGTCTCTATGATTCATTTCAACTTCCAATACGTTTTACAGATACTGAAGACATTCACTCGAAGAAGTTGGACTCAGCCCAAACACGACTATATTATTCTTCCTCTGTTTCCGGTCTAGACTAGTAACTGCTTTCCTCAACTCAGAATTTTTCTCTTTGAGGGCTACAATTCAACTTTCGATTCCGACAAGGTTTCTTGTGTCTTGTCTGACTTGGCATCGAGTTTTTTGAGTTTCCAGCAAATCCGTCAAAGTAATATTTGGTTTTTCATTCGTTGGAATTTTATGTAGATATAAATGGATCTATAAGCACATGTATTAATTGAACAGAGTAATCCAATATGTTTTGCGGATTCAAACACTTTTTCGTTCAGAGCGGTAGTTTTTAATGAATCGGGTGTGTTTAACTCACCAAATATCTTCGTTAGAAGGCACTTCTAGTTGCAATATCTGAACAAGATTTTGTTCATTGTATCAACAGTCAATACGTAACGAATACGCGAAAACGCCAAACTTTTGTGTTGCCTAGAACCCCAGTTATTTATATATCAACGGAGCTTTGTTTTATACGACTGATTCCTACTAATATATGATTCATCAGTTATGATTTCATTTTTCAATCACAATAATAGCGTGGTTTGATTCATTTTCATATTAAAATTCTGCAATGCCGTGTTATATGTCCATTATGATTACTTTCAAGTATGATACGATAACTGACATCTACTTGTTATATTCGAATATTTGTGATAAACTGAAGATGTCATGTTTAACAGTACAAGGGTTTGAATTACACAAAATTTGACTTACGGAATATGGTTCAATCATTCGAAAAATAAAATTCTACATATATTCGGTTGGTTTAAATAGTAATACAAATTATGAAGCAACAAAAAAAAATTGCGCTCCGAGGCGATTTGATTGATTCCAGTGGCGCATTTGCTTTTTCAGCTTCAGGAAAACCCGCAAAAACATGCAACACCACATCATCTGAATATCTTGATGTGCCAATGACCTTTCTTCCATAGAACGAAATATAGGGTGTTTCCATAGGCATCAATAAATTCAAGATATTATCAGAAGATTTTGTGACACGACTATCGTCAAACTTGAACCAGTACGTTTCATTCTTGACAACAGCGTAATAATGACCAGACTCAACGCCAGAACCACAGTGAACAATGACTTCATGAAGATTTTAATAGTGGTCTGTTAGATCGAAGTGTTCATCTAATCGGACCTTCGTAAGAGTTTGGTGCTTCTGTCTGAGGTTAAGTCATGTTGGAAGATTATCAGTGTTATTATTAGATTGACTGGTGCCTCAGCTATACTTGTTGTCGCACTAAAGTCAGTTAGTTTTGCGTTAAGTTTTATTTTCGGATGATTTAACAACAAGTAATTTGTATTACTTTTTAAATTTTGAATGACTACCAATAAATAATATTATTCGGTTAAATATAATTGTGTAACTGGGTAATTGAAATCTTATAAATAAACTGCGCTAGCCGTAGCAGTTATATGCACTTGTTTGTCAAAGATTTGAAACAGGATTAAATTTTTGAAAGCGTCGATATCCATTGAGATCATGCTGGTTTCATTGTCTCAAGCCCCTCTTTCGAGGGGCTTGAGACAATGAAACCAGCATCAATATCGAGGTCTCGAAATCTATAAATTTGTTTGATTGATTTTAAGAATACGGAAATGGTTTCGAGAAAAGAGAAATCGTCATGTTCGCGTTTGTTTTTATATTCATCTCCGAAACCACCAAAATGTCAAAAATTTACGAAATTTCAATTTCATTAGTTTTCATCAGTTTCATGAAAATCACTTTCTTGCTTCCAGCTGATGCAAAATTTAATTGAATACCTTGTAGTCAAACCGAAGCTAAAAAAAATTTTATGCTCAAATTGTCCTGTTCTAAGCATGAGTTTAGTGCATACATGTTATGTCGAATTTCTCACATATGAACACAGTGCTCCAAATGTCCCAATGTGGATAATGGAATATCTGGTTGGAGTTATTTCCATATTGTTCTCCAAACCCTCATAACTCTGACAGAATGATAGTAATTTGAATTCCAATTGATCAAAAGAAATCATAGGTGGCATGAAAAACATTTTCCATAACATAAAAACATTTTCCACAACGATGGCCCTTGGTCGCAATTAAATATTATTATTATCATTATTATTATTTTTCTTCATAGCAGAACCATATTAATCACAGTAAATGCATTATAGCTCATTGATTTGTGTGAAACTCAACCAAAGTCAATAGTATTTTGATAGTTGTAATGTGAGATATTCAATTCTCTATTTTGTCAACACGAATGCATCGCATGGAACAGTTCATTGAAACTGTTGAAGGTTCCATACTTCAAATCAATATTCAACTGCGGAATAAAATTATGGAGAGTCGTTTTCAAAGTGAGACCAATACTAATTTGGATAAAACATAACATAAAACCAATATTTAACACTTTCTTTCATATCAGGGACAATCCCCCAGGAGAATAGCTTTCGTTTGTTATGAATGAGAATAAAAAAAATATTTTTCCTTTCAGTACCAGAAGCACCCTCCCATTGTGCTTGGCCTCTTGATTTTAGTTTTACCATTTTTACCAGCTACAAATCTTCTTGTCACCGTTGGATTTGTGGTAGCTGAAAGGGTTTTATATATTCCCAGGTGAGTTGAAATATACGTTTTGACTGCTATTAGGCTGATTTTTAAGACTGAACAAGACAACGAAAATCTATTTTTGAATTTTGTATAGTATCTAACATTACTGATTTTTTTCAACGATATATGAGTATTACCCGATATATCATGAGGTCTGTCAAAATTAAGGCACATAATAAAAGTTGAAGGATTCATTCGAATGACACATCTTTCTTATAATCAAGATGATTATGGACATTATAATTATTGAATCGGATGTTTCTTTGGATTTCTGCATGATTTTCAATTCTTCAAGCGTGGACGTAGGTACCTATGCCTTGGTCTCTGCAAACCAATTTCAGAATGATTTTTAATATAAATCACACTTGAAAAGTCGCTTATATCCTGGAACAATTTTGTTGACCTCTGTCAATAACTCAATTTTTCCAGAAATATTTATTTATGTTTCCTACTGGAATACAAAAATTAATATTCAAGCTGTTATTTTGTATCTGTTCACGAATGATTTCAATAGCTTCGATAAATGACTTCAAATCATTTCATGAACGTAATTCTTCTTCAAGACTGTCAACTAACTATCTCAAACAATACATCACAGTATCTTCAGTAATACAGTACCTCTTTTCTATACTGACACACTAATCCAGAGCGAAATTGATTTCAACTGTGTAATTAATAACTTGCCTATTTTGCAGAAATTCATTATCACTTTATTGAGATGAATGGAAACACTGCTGTCTAATTTTCATAATTTATTTTATTTTCACGACCGATTTCGGGTTCTACCCCATTATCAAGTATGAACTTGATAATGGGGTAAACCTGAAACTGGTCGTGAAAATAAAATAACTAGTGGAAATTAGACGAAAGTGTTTCCATTCATCTCAATGAAGTAATTGATTTGAACGTTAAAGCACAGTTACCTGGTTTCTCAAAAATCTTCAGATCGATTATTTCGCTATATTTGGAATAGTGAAAATTCTCAGAAGACGTATACCAGCTTTCTGAAAATGTTGTAACCTGAATTGCTATATATTTCATTCGTAAGTTTCTATAAATCTTTTCAAAAATTTGTTTCAACAAAATAAATATGTTTTATAATCAACTGTTCTCAGTAACAGGTAATTCTAATCAAATCATGGATACAATAATTATTAACCTTCTGTATTTTTGATTTTTGCACTCAAATGTGGAATATGGATTACTCATTTGAAATCCTCTTGTGATATGAGTAATATAGAATCTATCCAAACAATCTTCCTGAAATAATCAGTATTCACCTTCTATCTAATTAATGACTCAAAATATCACTGATTGAAAATTTATGATTCTCAAATCAGTTGATGCTAAAACTCTGGTAAAATTATTAGTCGATAACTATATAGGAGGTTCAATGATTAATTTGATTTGAAAGCACTAATTGGGTAGAATTTAGTGGTTTTTGTTAAAACCTCACGATGAAGTTTCACTCGAAACAGTCTATGTTGATCTGTTTCCCAATAAATCTTATATCTCTTGAACAATTACATTTTTTCTGTAAGTTCCATAATCTGTAAACTGATTCATTATATCATACATGTAGACATGGTTGTACTCTACTTTTAATTCTGCCCTGTCTTGGCAAAATCACAGTTCTTGACTAGCTCTTGATTTTGTCGAATCATTCTTACTATATCATTTTGAAGCTAGCGTTTCATCATTATTGACACCTGTCAGTGATCTGCTTGAGTCATTAGCTGAACAGTACATCGCTTAACTCCCTAGTTGAATTGGTCTCTAAAATTTTGATGCGTACTCTATCTGGTGAAGTTTGATTTTCAGGTTCTGATGTTCTATTTTCTTGCAGATCGTATATTCAAGCTAAGCTAAAAGATACTTCTCGATAACAACAGATACGCGAGTGATATTGTAACAATGATAATAATTTTTTTCAAGTATAATAAGTTTTTAGAATGAATATCAAGTTATGAATATATCAAATTGACAATAATATCATTCAAATTCAACACGTCCCCTTTGAGATTTTTCCTACATAATGTTGAAATGAGATTGAATTCAGATCATAATGAAACCATTACGTTCTGGCAACTTGACGATATGTTTGTTTGAAGGTGATTGACGATATGTCCAAATCTTGTCACCAGTTTCCACATCGAGTGTCTGTAATATAAAAACCATGATGGAAAACGATCGAATAAATGGATCAAGATGTTCAAAAACTAATTCAAAAGAATGGCCAGCACATGAGAATATTTGTTCCGTAGAAGAAGTCGATAGAGAAAGAAAATGAAAATATATAAACTTATACATTGGTATCTCAAATAGAAAAAACAGCAAAAACTTCCATTTATTCTTCTGAGTGATTTTTTATATCTAGATCTAGATAAGATATCTCCAGAGTTCATTTTTTTCCTGAAATGAAATCCATTTCTCCATCTCGGTGACTGCTCTAATTCCTTTCATTCTATTTTTAACCAGTATATTCCAATCACCTTTTGTTCTGATCATCAAAACCCAACATTTCAGAACGGACATCGAGTTATGAATTTAATAAATCAATTATACTGTCATTCAATTCCAACACTTTTATATCAAGGGTTTTTATCAGCATTTTCAATAATATCATCACAGCTGTCTGTTCTATCTTCGAAATGAATGAGTCGTCAATTCACATAAACAGTAGAACCCTTTTTTCAGTTGAAGTGGTCTCTATGTTTCCTGCTCCATTTGTGAAATCTTGCTTGAGTGATGCATTCATAGATAACAAATCAAGCATATTTCATTTTCTTCATCTTTTTATTTTTCGCTGTATCAATCTTCATCTTCTGGAGTTTTCGAACGTTGAAAGTTTCAATTTCATACCGGTATCTGATACATCAAATTCTATTTTCATAGTTTTATTCACTTTTCAGTTGTTTTTGCTCTTTTCGTAACCACTTTTACCATTTTCACAACTGTGGTTTCGTTTACTGCCACTCTACTGTACTGAGCCTCTTACATTTTCCTCTGACTCGGACATTTGGAATTTTCCCTAACTGCATGATTTTGTTCACATTCGAAAAATGTATGTTTGGGCCTTTCACATCTATAGCACCCAAAATCCATTTCACTGTTGTTTATTTTCCATATTCATTTTTTCGTTAGGTAGTCTAGATTTCGCAAAAACCATTTTGGAATTAGTGTTCATCGTTCCAATGGATATTATCACGGTTTCATATTTTTCATTCATAGATAACAAGATATGGCACCGTGTACTTTCAACAAAGGTTCTGGTTCAGCAGTCCAAAATCTCATCTTCATTACCTTTCTCTTTTAGGTCTTTCATCAGTGTGTTATAGTCTAGAAATAATCTTTCTGCTCAGTATCTAGTCTGTTTCAACGTTAAAAATGTCCCTTACAAAATAAGTTTGGTGAATGTTTGGTTGATGAATTTTTTCTTTTGGAGATTCCTTGCAAAGCTTTCATCGTTTCTTCAACTAATTTGGAATCATTGGCCAAATCGAAATGTTCTGATGTGAGGCATTCAACAATATTGCTGTCATCCCAACATCCTTTTGTATGAACTCCTGCGACATCATCTGTTTTTTTTTTGGATCCTTCTATTAATTTTTTCTGTAGTAGAATGTCTACCCTAAATTTTCAATTATTGACATTAGTTGAGCTGGTGTTGATATTCCAAGCGATAGTAAAAAATATTTTTTGTTACCTGATAAAATTGCTCAGAATCCAACACAATTGTTCAGTAAATGCTTTTCTGATTTTTGAAACACTCATGATGAGCCTAACTCAATACAATAGTTTTCTCAAAACATATGTGTCATTATTTGATGTATACGCTCATTTTAATGACAAATAGGTATGTTCATGCTTATTTTTCCAATAGTTCACAACTTCCGTTTGGATATTGGTTGTTGAAATGGAAAGAACACGTAAAAGAACATCTCGTATTCTTTTCTAACGATGATTAACATGTGAGAAAATATATTTGATTTTTTTTTGTATTTCATCAATAATGATTCTTGAAGACTTATTCAATATTTATACAGTTGCATGCCAATGTTCAATTGAAATTAATAGATTTTCTTATACTGGAACCTGGAAAATGTCTTTTATTATCAAAATGTTTTTCCAATTCATACGCAAATCATGTCTTAGAAAATTTCTGGTAAATCCAAACACAAATTGCCTTATGATGACCTATTGATGAAAAGAAATATACGTTCAACATTTTTTTTTTGAAAGCTCTTCATGATATGATTTCAACTACAAGTATCCTTATTTTTTCGTAAATATTACGGAAAATAACCGTGTTTCACGGTCATGAGATTGTGTGAAATTGATTTTGATTTTTATATTTCGTTTCAGCATCGGATGTGTACTTCTGGTTGTTTATGGAATCCAAATGATATGGGAGAACAATGTCATACATCGTCAATCGCTAATTTGTTTTGTTGTCTTACTTTTAACAACGGGATGTCTACGAACTATTACAAGAAATCGTGACTGGATGTCCAGGGAAGCACTCCTGAGGTTTGTATCAATCAATAATCAAACTTATCAATCCTTATTCGAAATAAACTCTTCTGAAAACATAATGACTTGATGAATTTCGACTTTGATCAACACTTGGTTATCATTGATTCAATGACCATATACTCCTTAGTGTGGGAATAACATGTAGTATAAAGTCAAATCTGCAAAACTTCAATATGTGGGTCGAAAAACGGATGATATTAGATAACAAAGCTGACAGCAAATTTCCGAGGGAATACACGAATTGATATCAACACTTTGAATATCAGAAATTCATATTTTACCATAAT